>VKKT01001840.1:5488-16919 GCA_008038995.1 Haliotis laevigata | reverse complement strand
AATGGATTATATGACCCAAGGTTTTGTATATATTCGTCTACTCCGTCATACCACAAGCCTCTGCCGGCCTACGACAGTCCAGGGGACACTTGCACAAAGCCATCTTAGCTCTAAGACAGTCTTAAGTCTGTGTTAGAGTATAGGACTTACGATCATCGTGGCCCTAAGATCGGTTAGTGGATGTTGGCCAGGTCAAGACGATGTAATTAGTGTCATGAAGTTACCACTTTCACTGGCACTCGCTGGTCAATAAACGCTATCCCAATAACTCACAAGACAAAAAGAAACCAAAAACTGTTTGTTTTCCGTATTTGGTTTTATAGTTGTTCGTTTAATCTGATAAACAAGGAAAAACTAACGATCGGTGAATTTCTGTCGATGTGAAAACAAACTTCCCAGTGAAAAAAACCTTGAAAAATTAATCGGTCAATAAATACTTCACTGTATATTTCAGCGACGCCAATCTCCTCGACTGTAGGTCTGAGTGATACTAAACTACCTCACTCACTCTAGATCTGTCTGATGCACTCCAACGGAAACAAGAGAGTATAAATATAAATAGGTCCCCTACCGAAGGCTGTGTTAAACCATATGTTTTTACTGTCTGTGTTTCGTTTTAATTCGAAAGTCACATTCGGTTGATGACAATAAATGTTTATTCAAGACCATACAATCTCAAGACACATTTTAGCTTATTGTAAACTTCTAATGTTGCTTTGAGGTTCTGCAATAAAGTCCGTTTTAATGTTGCTATAAAGTCCGTTTTAGTGTTGTTATGAAGTCCGTTTTAGTGTTGTTATGAAGTCCGTTTTAGTGTTGCTATCAAGTCCGTTTTAGTGTTGCTACGAAGTCCGTTTTAGTGTTGCTACGAAGTCCGTGTTAGTGTTGCTATCAAGTCCGTTTCAGTGTTGCTACGTTGTCCGTTTTAGTGTTGCTATCAAGTCCGTTTTAGTGTTGCTTTCGAATCCGTTTTAGTGTTGCTACGAAGTCCGTTTTAGTGTTGCTACGAAGTCTGTTTTAGTGTTGCTATGAAGTCAATTTTAGTGTTGTTATATTAAGCGTCCGAAACGTGAATGTGTGGAATTTATAGTTTTTAAACGCTTCAATAAGTTTCTGAATTATGCAAATCCTACTGGCCGTTATCATACCTTGTACTTTCTTGTTTTTAGACCTAAAAGTACTTGCTGTTCAGGTCTGAATGTATTGAGTCATTCCATTTACCCCCTGGACCTCCCCTCACCTCTATTGGCATAGATATAGCCAATACCCATACACCGAGATGATGCTTAGCATCATGCAGTTACAACATGGAACGAGAACCAGCATGCGAAGAACTTGAAATGAAGAACAACAGGCACGGGCAAAACAAGATAGATGAGTGTTGACGCAGAACATGCAGAAGTGTTTCCGAACGATCTACATGAGTGGTAAAGTTGAGGAGGTTCTACTACATCTGTGCATTTGATTAACACAGATTTGTGAACGTTAACACAAACTAAAAAGATTTTTTAATGTCTCAGTACATTGCATTTGATCAATGCCTTAATGTAGATGTTTGTAAAAGACAAAGAATACATTAGTTCTACGCTACGCATGTCTTTTATCACATATGCGCTGAAAACGAGCGATCACAGCTGCAAAGTAATTAAATCAGCGCAAGTTGAGTCCATCTATAAGGCATACTATTGGAAATAGTCTTGAAAGGATCTTACATATGTTCCTACTACATACTTTGCTCAAACAATTGTCAAAGAAAATCCCATACAAGGTGTACACACTCGAACAAGCCATATAGAAATATGTGCGATGGTATCAGAGGAAGGTGTATATTTTGTTGACATTCGCCATAAACGGGCGATTAAGAAACGGAGTTAAGCGATAAGTATTTGGCCGCTAGCTTTAGTATGCAGTTTGAAACATCTGTATAAGATTGAAACACCTGTATAAGAACAAAATATAACTAAGACCCATACTCAAATCTCAGACACTTTAAACTTCAAATATTCCAGGTCAATCGCAAAACTCAAATGTGAAAGGTGAAATAATAAACCTCAAATATAAAAGCCCAAACCTTAAACCTCAGATATAACAGCCATATCCTGAAACCTCAAATATAACAGCCTAAGCCATAAACGTCCAGTATGACAGGTCAAATTGTGAACGTCAAACATAACAGGCTAAACTTGAACTTCAACAACCCAAGCCTCAAACGTCAACCATAAGAGCCCAAATTATAAGCGTCGAATAAAACAGGTCCAATGTCAACCTCAACTGTATCAGACCAAACATAAAAAATCAAAATAACGGCCAACAAATTTAAAAGTCTACTATAACAACCCAAAATATTATCTATCAGTGCAAACTATAAACATTCAACATATCAGTCCAAATTTCAATTCAAATATAAAGGCACAAAGATCAAACAATGCTGGAAGACGTACCAAGAAAACTCCAGTTATAACATTTTTGATATGTTTCCAAAACGCTTAATTTAAGGCACAACAAATAGTCCCCAGTAGACAATAGGCTGCCCCATCTGGTAACCGAACAATCGAATATAAAACCTCCATATGACCAAATAATTTCTTTAGATTTGCATCAGTAAACATCGCAAGTATTTGCGGTTTACTTTGGTTTTAGTCGAAGATGGACCATTGATGACCATTACATTGTTGACCATTACATTGTTGACCATTACATTGAAGACCATTACATTGATGACCATTACATTGGTGACCATTACATTGATGACCATTACATTCATCGCCATTTGATTGGTGACCATTACACTGATGACCATTACATTGATGACCATTACATTGGTGACCATTACATTGATGACCATTACATGTTGACCATTACATTGATGACCATTACATTGTTGACCATTACATTGTTGACCATTACATTGATGACCATTACATTCATGGCCATTTGATTATTGACCATTACATTGATGACCACTACATTGATGACCATTACATTACATTGTTTGCCAACGCACAGCTCCACCACGGATTGCTAGATTGTGTACACCAGAGTACGAAACAAAGTCAACGAGAACCTTGGACTACCCACCTGCTTAAAAGGCGTCTGAGACTCATTGAACTTCAGCTTGAGGGTCTTGATTCTTGGTGGACGCATATCATCTGGTGTAAGTTGAACCACTTTCTGCAGCAATCTGTAATATATGGTGGATTGTATTAAAGCAAAATCATTGGAGGAACATTTCAGAATGCATGAAGAAATAAAGTCCTCACTTTCAGTCTGATGTTTATAAATCAATTATAAACTTTAGCCAAAATAGTGAGGCATCTTTACCTTAGGGCAGTTAACTTAAACCTGTGCAAAAATGCTAAAGTTGTAATGCCCGTAGGAAAACGCGGTTCTTTGGTCTGAGTTGGACCAAGTCCGCTTTGGACCAATTATTTGGGGTTTTGACTGGGACCAAGGATCATAATCAGGACGAATCCGTATCCTGGTTATAATGTCCATTATGCTACACGCGCTTAGAGCATGCCAATGCGGGTTGAAGTTCAGCTGTACATAAGTGACCTTATTATTATCATCATTATTATTATCATAGTTCTGGGGTACAGACGGGGTATGGTGAGACGCTTGCGGTGACCTACTTGACAAGCAACACCCCGCTCCTCAGTGTTTTCTCAACCTGCATGGCACCAGCCCCGATTTCCTCCCCAATGAGGGCTTTGAACCAGTTCCTCACTTCCAGCTCCGCACCACTGTCATACTTGGCAGCCACCTGAACGACAAAGGCACCACATTGATGAAATGTGACAAAAATCCCTTTCTATAATCATAATAATCATAAATGCATCGTGCTAAAAATATGCCTGAATTTACTGTTTATGAATCATCTTCAAAAAGAGATGATTGAAAAGGTGTACTCATCCTTCCCCAAACTTGGAACCCACCACAACACACGAAAAGGCAAGTCAATATTGACTTAAACAAATTCGGGACCACTCTACAATATAACATGGTACTGACATAATACACATTGTATACGGAATTCAACCCTGTCTGTGTTCATTTATTTGAACAGTGTTATAAATATATTTTACAAATATTTTGTACCAATATAACCCAGTACCATGACGTTTATCAGAAAGTGCTAATTAAAAAGCCAACTGAAATGATAAAAACCTAAAAAAAACACAGCTCAAAACCAACAAATATCCAGGTGGACGTTTCTGCTCATGTGTGTAAATTTATGCAACTGAAAATATTTAGGAGGGATAAAATTTATGGCTGCCAGACCAGATGCTCTGCGCACGTGTGATGTCAGCTTTGCATGTACCGGCGCGTGCCTATATTTCACGCCAGGCGTGCGTGTTAAGTTACAATGGGCGTCACATGGCGACCTGAGCGGTTCTGGAGGAGCTATAATGAACGATGTATACTCTTAAAAAAAATAGGGGAACTTCATTTCAAATTTCTGATTGAAGATATACAACATTGGACATATATCGGAGGAAGTAACCGTTTGACAGGGCATGTTAACATACTTGTTTGTTATGGAGTTAATGTATTTCACGTTTTAACGTTTTATCACCAGAAAGAAAATTTATCTTCTTTCACCATCCCCCCAAAACGCTATCTATACCAACTTCCTTATCTGACCCCTGACATCGCTATGCAGGGGTCTTGGTCACGTGACTCTTAAAGACCATCTGCGCGGTTCCTGGAATTCCACGATTTCGATAATACGAGGTCACGTGACGAGTCACTCCAGAGGAACGGTAGCAAAGGGGAGCTCGGGTTCCGTATAGCGAGAGTGACATCCAGGCATGAGCAATGGTACACATGTGCCAGTGTAATTCAAGTTGCAAGCCATGTCTTGCTCGTATAGATAAGATACAAACGGTATTCAGTAGTATGGAAGCCCTAACAAAGAAACACTGTAACGTTATATGCCGGGATTAACCGATTTAACAAATAAACATTAATAGCTCGTCAGGCATTTATTTAAAATATGCGTGTAATTATAAATGTATAAGATACTGGAAAATATGTTGTGTAAGTATAAATATTCTGTCGACATGTAAACAGTTGCGAAGATTGCACAACGATGGAACGTTGATATGAAATATGTATGTAGAAAATGAAACGCGTATGAAGAAAACACTTACAAAGTCAAAACAGCTATCAATAATTATGTTTGATATCAAAAATTATTTTGTTTAAATGTCATAATTATACACATTTTATATGGACTAGCTGAAACTAGGACATTTTGGCTACCTATAATGATCATCTGGGATCTATTTCAACTGCACTTTCAGAAGTGGATACGGTATAACCCCAACAATATTCTCCAATACACTAGTTACAAATTGAGTTACGTAAAACTGAGTACTTTTACTCAAAGGTCTATATGTAAAACCAATTTGAAACAGACAGTTCAAGTTGAAAATTGAGTTCGAGAGGGTGCACGACAAGGAAACGATTTCGTCCTTGAGTTTCTATGCTAATACTGAATTCCTCTTTCTCTCAACATAAAGATTTCTATCTTATGTTTAATTTGTTAATATGTTTAAAATGCTATATTTCTATTTGATGTTTAAAATGTTAATATGTTTAAAATGTCTTTTCTACAGACAGACATCATTTAGAGCTCTTCGTGATGATTTTCAGTTCCGATTTCGACTGCGTAGTTAGCGGCTTATATGTATACAGGCATCTTATTTTTAGTTTGGTGTTGTGTAGGATCCAGCCCGCATACTGGTACTAGTGTAGGAATCGACACCTTTGCTACTGCAGATATACAAGCTATTAATAGCCAGAAGGTTGCGCCGCTACTTACAAGGTGTCCATGAAAAAGATAAGATATTTTGTGGTATTGTTTGTGAACAGAAAATCATAGTGAGGTGATAACAATACTATACACGTTACTCAATATAATATACGCTATTTGCCATTAAATATATTATTTTATAAATTCAAATTATGTGACTATTGTGTTTAAACACTTACGCTCATGTGTGTATATTACCTTTGACTTTCAAGTGGATATACTCTAGCATCATTTGAAATTACATGTTAGGACATCATTTTCTTCGAATGCAATTCGTGAAAAAATAACATCATACTTCGATAATATCAAGCAGTTACATTTAATCTTTATACACTTACAAGGCTAACATAACAGAATAGAATATAAACCTTATATCAAAGATGATCAACAGGAGGGAATATTATTTCCTGAAATCTGAGAATGTCAAACGCCGGTAGCACTGGAGGCGAAAAATGGCCGTATGGGCCCATTTTCCTGTTGCATTTAAACAACCGAGATAGTATTCCTAAAACGTAGATTCAATTTAAACTTACCTTTGCATGGTGGGCCCTCTGATCTCCCATAGGTTTTGCTTGGTTGGCCATGGTGGTCTTTTAAAACAAGAGGTCTATCCTAGTGACAGCTAAACCTTCGAATGTACACAGGAGTCTAGCTTTGCACACGGTCTTCAAGCAAGGCTACTGCGGCCGTCTGAACCTGTTGGATAGTGGGAAAGGAAGGGATGAGCAACACAAGCGCATCTCCGTGCTGCTGAAATGCTCTCTACTGTCGAGGTATTGGATTACGACCGCCACATGCCTTCGCCATATATGTCTACTGCGGCGAGCATGTGATGTACGTTCTCCAGTGAAATTTCAAGATGGCGGATGAGCAAAATTGGGCGAATAATGACGACTACCGCATTGGATCGGGGTTGAATAGCATCGCAGTAGCATGTATGAATTAATATGATCAGTTTGATACTTTATCGTTGATACGATGCTTTGTATCTTGATTACTTAAATAATTTTATCACCTGCAAATGCAAAGTTATATGCTGAGTGAATATAATTTCGATTGATTGTTCTGCCAGGGTTCTTATCAGATATGGAATGCTTTTATGCATATTTGAATACATGAACAACACGCGTTGGGAGAAGTCTCCTGAAAAAAAGCAGTAAGTCGGATTTCTAGAGCTCTACACAAGAACGATGTCGCAGCGACACTGACCTGCGGTTGAAGCGTTACAGGTTTAACTTGCAGGCTTGTTGCATATTGAGAAACCCACACCTATACTGCTGCATCTGTCACCTACATGTACTTGCATATATATAACTCGTAGGTGTACATTCAGAGAGACAAAAAACTTTCTCAAGCAACTATATATTTGACATACAAATGTATGTATGTATGTGTGTGTGTACGTGTGTCTCCCTCCCTCTGTCTCTCTTTCTCTCTCTCTCTCTCTCTCTCTCTCTCTCTCTCTCTCTCTCCACAAGTCCATAATGAGATACTAATATAATGATAATAATCACAATAACCACAATGTGGATGATGATGATATAAATAATGACGCATTTAGAGAAAGTTACACAATCAAAGCTAATTCCTGATTTAGCATTTACAAGTATAATATCCCATTTTAATGTAATGCTTTTAACAGTGTTGAACTAAGAATGATATTTCATTCTAATTGTTGAACGGTGTTGAACTAAAGAATTATATCTCATGATTATTTACTTCTCATAACAATGAATATTTCATTACAATTGACCCGTGAAGATCCAGTAATCCATACTTGTCGAAGAAAATTGGAATGGTGATCGCACACGTGAACGTGAAGAGTAGTTGTTGCTTCTGGTATTTGTGAAGATGGAGTAACATCCATCTCCTGAGGATCAAATAAGTTCTGGAGGTCTTCTGCTGTTCGAGTTATATTGGGGATCTTCGTCTTAAGTTTCTTATTTTTATTTTTATTTTGTGGGTTGGACCACTGAACGTCCGGGTAGAATGAATCTTCAGTAACCCATGCTTGTCGTAAAAGGCGACTAACGGGATCGGGTGGTCAGGCTCGCTGACTTTGTTGACATATGTCATCGGTTCCCAATTGCATAGATAGATGCTCATGTTGTTGATCACTGGATTGTCTGGCCCATACTCTAATATTTACAGACCGCCGCCATATAGCTGGAATATTTATGAGTGCGGCGTAAAACTAAACTCACTCACTCACTTATTACAATTGTTGAACAGTGTTTAACCAAAGAATGATATCTCATTACAATTTACATCTCATGTGTTGAACCAAATAATATCTCATTACATGTTAGTAAAAAATGACATTATTTCTCAAATAAAGAAAATGAAAATCTTAATAATTTGCAATTGATCATTTCTTTTGATGCCATAAACTCGTGCAGACAAGCATAGAGTATGAACAATACATAGTTGACCAATTAATGTCCCTCGTAACGTCTTTAAATGAAGCTTTTTGATGGCTTACCTGTACTTGGCAAGAGATACTCCAGTAAGTGATTTACTGTTTCACTGATTTACTGGTTTCAAGTCTGTCCAGAATCTGTCGGTTCCTAGTTTTATACACCTAACATCCCCCCATACTCATTCTCTTTGTCCGATACACGAAGCGGGGGAACCCCTGACTCATAGCCGGGCCAAAAATAACTTCTTGAAGTTGGTCATTGAGTCTGTTCTGTATAAGGAAGGCGTAAACATGTCTTCATTCTTGAGGGTATCTATCATGTCGTGTCTGCAGCCTGGCTCGTTTCGAAAACATAAATGTAGATTAACATAGATATTGTCTATATGGTCAATGCCAGACCTCTTCATAGTCATTGTCGTGATGCCAGTGATGATGTCATTGTAAGAATTCCATACTAAAGGATGGACATAAAGTGTGTGTTCTGTCTGGCTCGAAGATGTGTATGTATGTACCATCAACGTGTACTTCATCTGCAATGCATTCACATTCCTCCACGTTATTTAGGTGTATCATGGACATAAAAACATAACAATTAAAATGTTGTTATGACACTTTTTATAAAATTGAAATAATAATTAATTTTTTCTTTTGAAATTATTTTGTAAAATGCAGTATTATATACTGTGTGTCATTTTCAGTGATCCACTCATAAAGAAGAAGAGTTCTATATAGAGAGTTTTTTTAAAGGCCGTTGAATAATTTCTATTGGGTAGTGAAGAACGCGTTCTGTAACGGTCAAGATTTAATGCAAATAATTGACGTAGATGTGATCACGGTCTGAGTTGATATCTCCATTATCGTTATTAGAGTATATGTTCCTCCGACAACTATCGAGGTTCATCTCCAATTCCATGAAGTGCGAGTCGAGTTGTGAGCTGTGTCTTCCACTTACATCCCTTTACAGAGTGTTTAAGCAGATGTGAATTGCTTTGCATGTCACTGAACCGCTTGCGTTGCGTAATTAGAAACTTGATGTTTCCCGTTTTGAGACTCTAACCTTCTGCACGGATTGGTTGGGTTGAATTTCCACAAAGAATACTTCTAAATATAACAGCGTGAAGCTAAATTTACTCACGAGGATTTTCTTGAACACTTCATTGTGAATGACTCACGTGTTCATGTTGTAGTTGTACCCTTCGTGCACTCGGCTTTATCTGAAGCGAAACAGTACACATACCAAAGATTGTTCAACCTATATCCGTTCCAGCGTTCAAACAACAAGGATTGGGAATATATCTTCATGCGCTTATACGGAGGAAAAGGATAAAAAGGAACAGGTTTTACATTAAGTGCAATTTAGGGAATACATGTGTTTACATTTGTTAAACTTAAAAATGCTTGACACTTTATTGCAGTTACTGCAATAAGTGTACATGTACGCATTTGCCTTACAGTTCCTCGTTGACAAAGTTCATTCATTGCACTGTATGTATTTTGCTGGACATTCAGTGCTGATGTTTTGTAACATCACGTATGTGTGATGCAGGTAAATTGTAAACGGGATGGTACGCGTGACAACTCTTGGAACACCTCAAGACGGAGGTTCCTATTCGTCAGTGTGTGCCTCGTTGCAATGTTTCTGCTTGTCGTCTGGATTTAACGACTCTTCTGTTACCATAGATATCACTCAAAGAATGCACGAGGAATTGATCGTGTGAAACAGAGTTCTGGAAACAGTGTTCTTTATATGAAGTCATTGATTATTCGCAATGTGTGAAGCCCATTTCTGGTGTCCCCCTGGAATATTGCTAAAAGGGGAGTAAAACCAAACTCAGTCAGTCAGTCAGTCATTGATCATTCGTTAACTTAACTTAACTTAAGACAAGTAGACAGTCCATCCTTCCAACCTACATACTTAACTACCCACCCACATACATACATACATAATTAATTATTTTAGACTGAGTTGTAAGAAACCGAACACTTTCTGTGCTCCGTTGATGATTTGTTTAGACTTGACCCTCCTTAGACCGGATGCTGACAATCTGGAACTTTTTACTGATGGAAATTAAGGTAAGGTTTGATTCAGAATGCTGTTTATTCCGATAACAGTTGCATAATATCAGAATATTTAGTATAGTACGTGGTGCATATTTTCAAAGAAGGCTTAAGAGTTTAGAGTTCAGCCAAATTAGATATTGTATTATACAGAGAATGTATAAGGGAATTGGTGCTTGTGGTAGTGAGTGCAATGAACTACGTTTGTACATGTTTATAACGAACTGTCCGTTATCACCGTTGGTTAATGTAATTTTGATTGTGCAAATTCAAATCAGTATCTTCCGGGGCGGTGGGGTAGCCTAGTGGTTAAAGCGCTGGCTTGTCACGCCGAAGGCCCGGGTTCGATTCCCNNNNTGGGTACAATGTGTGAAGCCCATTTCCGGTGTCTTTCTGTCGTGATGTTGCTGAAATATTGCTAAACGCGGCGTAAAACTAAACTCAGTCAGGCAGTCTGTGTCTTCCACAATTTGCAGTGTCTCAGTGCTTTAACGCTGCAAGATACTGAATATATATGAAGGTCAAGTCAAAGCGGTTTATTGTATTGTACAACAGAGAGTTTTACCTGTAGACAAAATCATAAATGTTGTACACAGGGATATACACGTTGTTTAAAATGCTTCATTCTTATTTTGGCTAATACGGTATTAGTATATTAGATCCGTTCCTTGCTTAACCTAAGGACAGTCTAGACTTGCTTCACGTAGGGCTTTACCATTACAGAAATAGGAAAGGGCTAGGCGAAGTTAATTCTCCCGCGCTACTTTGTTGTTTCAGTAACTAACCTCTAATCTTTAAGGTCATGTCAGACAACACAGAACTTTTAACTAAATAATTAGCCTTGTTGCAATGCTGTACTAAATGTAGTCTGTTTTTCAGTCCTGGAACGCATTATATAGACTTCCATCCAGCCCTTCCAGTTAAAGTGTGGCATAATATTCCATTAGATATTAGAAATTGCAACTCTGTTGCTTCGTTTAAATCTTATATCCACGTGAAGGAAAAATGCGGACCTATATATCATTCATTTGAAATAAGGAAGTTCAATGTTATGCACACTAGATTAAGATAAATGGCGAGAACACTTTATTTGATTTATTTAGAATAAATGTAAAAAATGACGCATCATGTCAGTG
>VKKT01001839.1:85419-97031 GCA_008038995.1 Haliotis laevigata | reverse complement strand
GCCATATAGCTGGAATATTGCTGAGTGCGGCGTAAAACTAAACTCACTCACTCACTCAGCAGGAATTGTAAAATGGAAGGGGCATTCAAGAAAATGCTGGTAAAACGATTCGTACATAGTGAGGTCCCATCTGGTATCAGTTTTTAGTTTGCATCATACGTTAATATTCTTTCAACAATAATCTCTCCTTTTGATCTTTTTTTCAAATTTCAGTTTTGGTTTCAAATTTAGCATTCGGTAAACTTCGAAGTAGGTCTTGAGATTTTCAGGATACAACCCTATCTTGAGCCATTTTTAGCTTGCAGCATGCATTTATATTCCTTTGACAATATTCTCTCCTGGTACACTCGTTGTGGCAGATGAGGAAAGTAGAGAATATTTGAACATAACATAAACATAATAATGTCAAGTTGTAGTATAACAGCAAATTGTATTCACTTCATTTTATGCAGAATGTCGGTCATGATCTGTACGCCTGGAGTAAGCGATATGGAGGTGTATTTGGGTATGTACGTGTGTATGTATATGTACATAAGTATACTTATATCATGCAAAGTTCATATTGTCGTCAGGCACAGAGCAGATTATAGGAAGTCAATGAGAAAACAGCTGGTAGGTTAACAACACGTGCACGTTACCGATAAGAGGGGAACTTAAAACAATATATGGCTAAATAATGTTTATTGGCATCTAAAATATATTTTTGTATCAGATTGTATATGTTTCTTTGAGCTTAGGTTTAGGAGATATGAAATGTCTTATGTTACTTAAACATCTATGACGTTTCTGTTGTGCAGAATCTTCCTTGGAAGGACTCCCACCTATATTATTGCTGATCTGGAAATTCTGAAAGAGGTTATGGTCAAGAGTTTTGACAATTTCAGAAACCGGATGGTAAGCAATGCCGTGTAAGGCCCATGAAAGCAATAATGTCGGCTTTGTGATAATGTCATCCTTCTAAACTGAACACTTAACACATCAGCACATACTAGCTACTGCTGTTAATCCAAGTAAAAGATGTCACGTGGTGGGTGATGATCATAACAACTACTATTGAACCCTGTACATGATTTGGGCGTGAAGATATTGTAACAAGAGTTACCATTCAAATGAAATGAAACATTATTTTCTTAACAGTATTCCTTTCTTCTGTTTTCAGATATTTTCATCACCCTACCCCTTAAATTTAGCTGTGAGTTTCTTGGAAGATGACGCGTGGAAGAGAGTGAGAAATACCATCACCCCTTCCTTCACTGGTGTCAAACTGAAGCGGGTAGGTGACTCCTGCCGTCTATATGTTCCGTGAATGAATACACTTTGAGCAGAATCAGTATCGGTTACAACCTGATTTGCTTTTTCATATTTTGATATTGTTGAAATGACACCCGAACTTAAATTATAGGCACACCGTATGCTATGAAAACTGTGTCAATCATGAACCTCAGAAGTGACATGCCAAGGTGACAAATGGTTTAACGTCGATTTCACGATGATTAATTTATGTAGTCTCTGTGTGTGACTTCTTGTACAGATGCCGACGTATGTTGCTCTATTAAAGCTAGACCACTGAGATGCTATACCGCAGTTTCACAAGGGTAATCACCCGAGGCATATTACTGACTTCGAGCTGGCCACTACTTGTTACCCTACAGATGTGCTGTCCACTTGACCAAGGCTTTGGTTTGTGATACCGTGTCACAATCTGCTATATGTATTGTTGAAATTAGTTTGTTTTTTGCTTTCTGTATATAGATGTGTGGCGCCATCAACGATTGTGCAAGGACACTTACAACAAACTTCTCCAACAATATGGAGAAAAACGCTGGGGTCAATATAAAAGAGTGAGTGTATTGTTCGCAGTATGGAGGTATTTATTGTTTCGTTACATTTTGATGTAGATAGGCATATCACACAATTCCAAAGATTATTCCTTGTACGTGTGACCAAAAAGAGTGTCCTCCGCAATATTTTCAGTGTGTTAGTAAATAGTTCAATAGGACAGTATGAAACCAAATACCAGAGTTAAAGCCCGGAAATACTGGTAACATGCAGTGTTCTAGATCTCTGCCATACTTTCAGTGTCTTAGTAACTATTTCAATTGTTGAATCCACAAATGGATCAGGATACCAAATACCAGATATGAAAGTCGGAAAAACCTTGGAACGTGCATGCAACAGTGCTTCCGTCGTAAATCTTTGCTCATACTTTTGACAAACAGTGATTAACATCCGGTTGTAGTTGTTCTGAGCACCTCATTCTGAAATAATTCATGTGAAAGATAGTGATCTGTATAAAACCGAATCTAAACTAGACACACCACCGATTGATATTTCGAGTTATGATCCACATCGTTATAAAAGTTGTTACGAACGTATTCTAACTCGTCGACGTCACGACATTCACCCGCAAAAATCCTGTTATTGAGATGAGTTACAATATTTAGTACAAAGAGTTACGTAAATACAATACGTCCCTATGATCACAAACTAATGATCATAAATTGACTTATCTGTTTGATGTTTGACGGCGTTCTGTAAATAATCGAATCTGATCTAGACAATACAGTGATTGACAGATCAGAATTTGAAATGACTTTGGAATGATAAACCTGATTAGCGAAAACACTAGCTTACTTTTAAAACCGCAGTATTGGGGTAATCAATGTTCGAAATGTTCTCTTTTAGATACTTTGGCGCTTTCTCTATGGATGTGATTTGCCAAACTGCCTTTGGGATAAAGATTGATTCGCAAACAGATTTCAACCACCCGTTTGTCGTTCATGCTAAGACGTTATTCCGACCAACAAAACTTGCAGTGGCATGCTTGGCATTGTCAGGTAAGACACTAGGAAACTGACTCAAAAATACCGGTTAAAGTAAATACCCTTCATGCTGTAAAACCAGTAACAGTAGTTGCATGTATCGGACTCATTCAGTGAGTATTGTTTTTTTTTGCTTTCTTCGTTTGCCGCTTTTCGCAATATTCTAGCAATATCACGGTGGGAAGAGGGCTTCAAATATTGTACATACATGGAGAATCGAAACGGCATGACGTCGACATGACGTGCGAATGCTTTAACAAATGGGTCATCCCAGTGTCCGCATTGTTATCCAAAAGTTGAAATCGATTCAATTTCTGTTTGAAGATGCTATACC
Source organism: Haliotis laevigata (assembly GCA_008038995.1). Taxonomy (NCBI): domain Eukaryota; kingdom Metazoa; phylum Mollusca; class Gastropoda; order Lepetellida; family Haliotidae; genus Haliotis; species Haliotis laevigata. The sequence goes on along the minus strand of VKKT01001839.1, from coordinate 93,875 downwards.
AGCACTTGAACCAGTCTTCAATAAGCTCGGCCTTGGAATCTTTCCACGAAAACCCGTTGCCTTCTTTGAGACGATCACGGGTGAAATGATGAAACAGCGTCGAAATGATAAAACACACCACCAAGAGGTTTGATTAAATCTATCGCTTTTATCAGAGTGAGATACTCACATGATACATACACGTGAATGTGTATAAGAGAGATGCATCTACGTGTTATTAGGAGATGCGATGTATCATTGCCTGTAAGGGGTACATATCAGTTACCTCACCTGTCATCTAACTATGCATTATGTGATATTGCATATTTTGTTTCGTGCGACGGCAGTAACGACAATTATGTTCTCGAAATTTATGAAAGGGAACAGACTTCCTGCAAATGATGATGGATGCTTCGATGGAAGAAGGAAAAGACGACAATAGCGCTGATGGTCAAGCGGTCAAACATTCAATCAGGCGTAAGTTGGCACTTTAGGGAAAGGACAGACTCCTCTGTAGGAAAACGATGGTTTTCTGACATTTATTTGCGTTTCATGGTACACCCTCACATTCAATGACTTTTTTCGCTTAGTCAGATGCATTTATTGTACATAACGTCATCAAACGTTATCGAGGAAGTTATTTTTTTGTTCTCAATATGTTTTACTGATGTTACAGAGTATACATTACTTTGCAAGCAAACAAAATGGAACCAATAAACAATGTATATACTCAACAGAGCTCTTAGTTTGGGAGCATTTTGTTCCAATGGATGATTGACACGAGGCTGATTGTCGGATCGTACTGAAAAGCATTGGGACCACGTTTTGGATGCAAGATATCTTCTTCCATTGATTCGTCTACATGGTCATGGACATTTTAACATGGCAACGCTTAGTCTCATACTGCAGTTCTGACATCATGCGTCATATATTAGTTTACTTACACATATATAATAATGCAATATTTCATTATAACTATGCTTACATCCACCGTTCATCGCCCTTTGTTGTCACCTGGATGGCAACAGTATTACACACATTTATTTTCGTAATAATCTACCACTGATTTGGGTGTGAAATGTGTCAGGTGGCAAGGTTTTAATCTAGCTGAGTATATGTAAAAGTTTATAGTGATATATGTCTAGAATGACATATCCAGGATAATAATAGAACGAAAGTGATGTGACAGATGCTCGTTAGACTCGTGTCAAATGCAAATTTTAAGTACGAATAACAAAAGTTTCAACTTACAGATCTATCTACGGAAGAAATAGTTGCTCAGTGCATAGTGTTTTTTATCGCTGGGTACGAAACTACCGCGTCCACCCTAACCTTCATATCTTACAACCTGGCCATGAACCCGGATGTACAGGAGAAGGCTTACAATGAAGTCAAAGAAATGTTGGGAAATGTCAGTATCATAAAGTACAAGTTGCCTTTGAGTTAAAGGTGGACAGTCATTTTCTATCTGTTGTTTTCAGTCTTGTTTATGATATTCGTTGTCTTTGATATTGATAAACTGTTTCATTTTCTAATAATTTCAAATGAAGAATCATGTAATTAGTACAGCTATTAATGTTTTATTGTGCTAATAAATATAGCATCTGATATGCATTTCCCCATAGCAATGTGACCCATCAGTGGTTCAGAAATGATTTGTTTGGTATTATTCTCCATCTCTGTAAGGTCCCCTTCTCAAACTCTGTAACATCCCCTGCCTTCCCTCTAACTCTAACGTTATAATCACTCTTTCAAATACTGGGATATTGACAGTCTGTGTTTGTCTGCCGCCAGGAGGAACCAAACTATGACAACATTGGGAAACTGAAGTATCTGGACAACGTGATCACAGAGACGCTCAGGCTCTACCCGCCGGCTTATGTGTAAGTGAAAAACCATCCAGGTTAGAATGGTTCCCAGCAGGTGGTAGGAGATGACCATGTAGATTGTTTGGCCAGGCTTGGGGACATTGTTCATTGTGTGTCATTGCACCACGGCTGATCAGATCTTTGATCACAATACCGGACATGTCCCTGTCTGTTCCTGGATCGATTGTTACAGCACGCACTCAGTGAGGGGTTCCACAAGAAACAAACTTTATTATACCCCCTACTATCAGAATTTACATACACTTAACTCACCGGCTTCGTAAACAAAGCAGTGTTTGTTCTATGTATCTTTCCACCATATTATAACCGAATACTAAACTCAGCTCAGTAATCATGGTAATCACCGAATGTCTGATAATGCTACCAAAATATATTTGCTTGGAAGATGGTAAGTTTTAACATGTTAAGCTTCATTGCAGAACAACTAAATCACATTTAAAACATCATGCCTTTCCCCAAGCTTATCCAAACGTATTGTTCATTTTAGAATTGACCGAACTGTTTCTGAGACCACTCAAATCAAGGGCCTAACTTTCTCTAAGGGTCAAAATGTCGTCATTCCTGTGATGGCTATACACAGAAATCCTGAGCTCTACGATGATCCTGAATCCTTCAAGCCAGAAAGGTACGAGGCCAACATAGTGATATTCTAGCTTGTGACTTTAAAACATGAAAAACAATCAATTCCCGAAAATATTTGCAACAAACAGAGCCCCAGAATATCAGATGGTATTATACAAAACAAATATAACTGAGCCCCCTTCATTGATGTCTATAAAGAACCATATAGCCGCACTCGGCTATACACGGGATTAACAGGAAGTAAATGAGGACACATATAAAATCTACACCACTTTTAACTTTCCTCCAAAGATGTAGTTTATACTCTCTGCTGTTCACAGCGGCGTTATACACCAGTGAAGAGTAACACATATGTCCGGACTCATTCATGATTACTTTCAAACCGTATCGTCTAAACAAACAATCTTACATTTTTCGGTACAATAAATTTTGACTATTTGTTAAATGTATCACAGTAGCGGACATGTGTTCTAAGCGTTGCCTTGAACAGATACACTGAAATATTATAATTAAGTAATTGCAAGAAACTGTACTTCAGGTTTGAAGATCAAGACAAAACTGTTGCCTTCCAAGCTTTCGGATTTGGCCCCAGGGCCTGCATTGGGATGCGACTGGCTCTTGTTGAAGTTAAAGTAGCCTTGGTCAATGTTCTGAGGGCCGTGAAGTTTGATCGTATGCCCGACACACCGGTAAGATTCTTTCATTATATAATTTTACAACCATGCATTTTATTATCTTCTTCTCGCAACAACCATTTCTTATGTAGTTATCTTAGCAAACTTAAATGCAAACATACGACATCTCTTCAGTGTAGATCACATTGGCTAGATCACCCTACAGATTACGTACTTGAAAGCATGCAATTCCGTATTGGTATCGCCAGCCATCTTTAGAATATATTGTGTTAAATGAATAATTAGAAAGGCCCCCAAACTAACCAGTACTAACTGAGTCCTCTAAGACATTTAATTCCAAGCTTTTAAAAGAATTGCATTTTGTTGGAATATGGACAGTATATTTCTGCAGGAAATTCACAAAACGCCTTTGCAGTGCAATACGGTTAGTTTGTTACAGAAGGCTGCTGATTGATCATTGCGTTCTGGTTCCACGTCCTCGCATCCATGTTACAACTATATATATATATGTTTTTCTTCACAGGAAGTATTGACGTTTGCTCAGAATCCAACCATTCTTGAAACAGACAAGGATATCATACTGAAAGTGTCTCCAAGATGTTGAAAACGGCGACAATGCAACATTAGTTCAAAGAATGTATCTGTATCTCCAAATTGTGTACAAACCTTGAATTCTTATAAGTTTGTATCAAACGAGAAGCATTAGACTTCCATGATGAATTTTCAGCATGGAAGTGTTTTCCGGGAGAATGAAACCCTCAAAATATGTCGATGCTAAAATTGTAATGGTGGCACATCTGTATTGCCTTTAAATCTTGTTCTCTTCACAGTTATCCGATGTGCTATTAGACACCCTGCCTGTTAGACACTCACTCCGTAAAGTGAGTGGCATTGGTACAACCCGGCTCTGTATTCAAATTTTAACGCAACTCTTTTCGCAAGTTATGATGAAGGTCTTAGATGTTTATTACCTTGGTAAAACAAGACCAGGTATAACATTTACAAAATGAGAAACATATCCAGAGACAATCTTGTATTAGGATCCTCAACTATAATTGTATTTGGCGTGAATTTGGGGCGCAGTTTGTACAATATTGACTCGGGTCTCATGCCCCCGATATCAGTTTTCAGTCTTGTTTATGATATTCGTTTTCTTTGTCCATAAGTTATTGAAAAACTGTTTCATTTACTAACATTATCAAAAAAAGAGTCATGTAATAATTACAGCTAGTTATGTTTTATTGTGCTTCTAAAATATAGCATCTTATATGCATTATCCCATAGCAATGTGACACATCAGTGGTTCAGAAATGACTTGTGTCTTATTATTCTCAAACACTCTACCTGCTGGGCTATGTGTAAGTGACACACGTTTTACAATAGGAAAATAAAGGCAAAATAATGTAATCTAGAATTGTTGATAGAATAAGGCTACAAATGTTGGACAAGTTACAAGGTGGGATTCCAGGTTAGAATGGTTCCCAGCAACCTATACAGGTGGTAGGAGATCATCATGTAGATCGTTTGGTCAGGCTTGGGGACATTGTTGATTGTGTGTCGTTGTACCACGCCATAGCAGATCTTTGATCACAATACCGGACATGTCCTTGGTCGATTATTACAGCTTGCAGTCATATATAGCTGGGATACTGCTCACTTAGGCGCTCCACAAGAAACAAACATTATTATATCACCCTGCTATCAGAATTTACATACACTTAACAAAGCAGTGTAAACAAAGCAGTGGTAATTCTTTTATAACTGAATACTAAACCAAGCTCAGGCATTCATTGACATGACAAGAATAGAGGCTACCAACTGTAATGAACAGTAAGATCTTGAAAATTACAGAGTGTCTGATAATGCTCCCAGAATATATTTGCTTGGAACCTGCTAAAGTTTAACATGTAAAGATTCAATGCAGAACAAATAAATCACATTTGAAAACATCTTCACTTTCCCCACGCTTATTCAAACTTATTCGTCATTTTAGAAATGACAGACTGTTTCTATGCTCACTCAAATCAAGGGTCTAACAAGGGTCAAAATATCTTCACTCCTGTGACAGCTATACACAGACATCCTCAGCTCTACGACGATCCTGATTCCTTCAAGCCAGAAAAGTACGAGGCTGACATATTCTAGTTGGTGATTTTAAAACATGCAAAACAATCATTTCCCGAAAATATAAGTAAAAACTATAACCCAGCCCTAGCATATCAGAATATTAAGGTCCATATAAAAACATATAGCTGTACTCGGCTATACACGGGGTTAACGGGAAGTAAAAGAGGACACACCTAAAACCTACACCACTTTTAACTTCAAGATCTAGTTTATACTCTCTGCCATAACTGAAATACTGTTGCTCAAAGCGGCGTTGTACACCAGAGGTGAGTGGGTGATTCAAACTTTAACGTCACGTCGGCAATATTGCAGCCATATCGTGACGAGGATTAGCCAGAGGAGAGTAACACACATTTCCGGACTCATTCATGTTTCCTTTGAACCCGCATCGCGTAAACAAACAAATCTACATTTTTCGGTACAATAAGTTTTGACTATTTGTTAACTGCATCACAGTAGCGTATATGTGTTCTTAGCGCTGCCTTGAACATGACATAGTGGAATATTTTAATCGAGTTATTGCATTCAGGTTTGAAGATTAAGTGAAAACTGTTGCCTTCCAAGTTTTCGGATTTGGCCTCAGATCCTGCATTGGGATGCGACTGGCTCTTGTTGACTTGTTGTTAAAGTTGACTTTGTTTTGTGCTCTGAGGACCGTGAAGTTTGATCGTCTGACCGACACACTTGTGGGATTTTTTCATTAACATGTTCCACAAACATATATTTTACCATCTTCTTGTGACAGAGGTGTGAATGTTAAGATGTTTAGTTCTTCCTTCCTTCAAGAAAACGCCACATGTCCTAAAGGAGACAAAGAATATTATCCAACACGTGTGAAGAAGACAAAATAAGAACAACTTGTTTAACAAATGAAACAGATTTCACATAGACCACATTATCATACAGCTCCATCATAGCCAACTTTCATTACATTTCATTCATAAATCGGTGCACGGGGGTAGCCAAGTGTTTCAAGTGGTCATCAGACACACCGAAAACGTGTATTCAATTCCCCATTTGGTACAATAAGTGAAACACTTTTCAGTCGTCCTCCGCCGATATATTTGCTTAAAAAAGAGCGCAACTACTATCAAGCGCTCCTTCGTTCACAAAATAATGACACTATTCGATGTACTTACGTTCATATGATGACCGCCACCATCACGACATCAAGGATACCACTGATCAGACGATGCTTCGTTTCTCTGAAATGTTATACACGAAGCTATTAACTTGTAGTGTAGATTTCGGCTTGTGTCTCTATTGGTGTTCCCCGCACAAGTAGGATTAGATACCGTGTCTATCAGCGTTCCTACAATCATGTTATTGGTGCGAGTGATGCAGTTTATTTATACATTAAGAGTTAAATTATCAATGAGGAATTGTTTCCTCATCTATACTACCCATCAAAAGTTTAGACTCACTAGTGTAAATGTAGCCACTTACTTCAGTCAACTGTTCTAAACTAGATTTTACAAAATATTCCATACTGTTTAAAGGTGCTGTTTACACACGAACTGATGTATTGTAAAACATATTCCTAACACTGAAAAGATTATTGTCATGAGTTCAATAAATGATAAAACACAGTGCAAATTCTTAATAAAACTTTACACCAAAACGCAGCTGTTCACATGCACGATATTTGTACTTGCTTTTTAGCAGTTTGATCCATGATCCTTGTGCAATTCATCTGCATAATGTTTTCAGTTGGTTCCCCCAAGATAGCGGAGAAATTAATCTCCGACGTAACCACGTATATATACAAAACAAATAGTGAGTGATTTAACTGAGTCTAAAATTTTGATTGGTAGTATATAAGAAAGCCACCACACTCAAAATGAAAGCTTTGGTACAATGTTCAAGCTTGTCATTTCTGAAAGAAGGACATGTTGTCAACTAGAACGATGCGTTCACATGCACTGTGTGCACTGATAAACCTACATATAACAGTGTTGCAACGAGGTCCTCACAATACACGATCACTAAGAAATCTAAAACATTCTCTGAAAACCAAACACGCATCCCCTTTATATCTAGAGTAGGCAAATACAACTGCGAATAAAGGTCAGCCCTTTCCCAAGGCACACTGGCTTTTGCATTCAGCACTGTAAAACTGAGACGTCCCAGTTTCGGAACAAGTAGGACACGTTATATAGTGTGGTCTGTTTTGTGTGATAAGAGCCGTTCACTATTCCAGTCGTCATATCGACATGGAGATCTTGGGGCTTGTGGATGTGCCGCTGTATCTCCTACTGAGCTTGGCGGCCACAGTGCTGATCTACATGTGAGTAGGCAGCTTTGTGCGTATGAAACGTTCAGCATCTTTAACAGGGGACATTGCATAACAGAATATATTTAGCTAGAATTTCGTATGTCAAAACGATACTATTTCTAAAATGAATCCATTTTGTAAAATCATGCTGAATACATGACACGTGATCGTTGTTCAGCTGACTATATATCTGAATGGACGTTTTCAAATACACCTACGAAACGTTATTTAGTCATGAAATACTGTTAACCTTTCACCCTGCTCGATCAGTCAAAACAAACGACATAGTTATCAACTGCAAATATACAAAGCAACGGTCACGCAGTTAATACTCGCATGTTCATGGCTATAGTTAAGAACAAAGGTGGTCATTTATTTCAACACGTCCATATGCATGTACGTGGTGTGTGTGTGTGTTCCTGTTTGTGTGCATGCGTCTGCGTGTGTCTTTCTCTCTCTTTCACTTTGTGTGTGTGTAAGTGTGAGTGAGTCGTCAATAAATGAGGTCACATTGTATCAGCACAGCCTGGCCTTGTTAACTATATATAGACCCAGAGTTGTTCAGTCACCTCTCAAATCACGTTACCCTTGTGTCAATAAATTAATTGACATACGACACAAGGTATCTTCTATCTACAGCCGGCATGTCTCATGTGGACAGCTATATTTGTATGGACGAAAATTATTTTTGCGAAGAGTGAGTGAGTGAGTTAATATTTACCGTCACATCGGCAATATTTCAGCCATATCGTGACGAGAACATTCGATATTAGAATGAAATATATGTATATTATAAAAAACCTGCCGACGGAGGGCAGTAAAACAACTAGAATATCACAGATATCAATATAAAACTAGCGAACAAAGCTAAAATATTCCAATTAAAGAAGACAATACAATGCAAAACTGGGCTATAGATCGCCAACAACTGAAGGTAGATCACCATACTAGGAACCATGGGGACTTACA
>VKKT01001838.1:118606-129036 GCA_008038995.1 Haliotis laevigata | reverse complement strand
GGTATTTTACGGATGGTGCATTTTGTTGTGATGTTTCAAAACATAAACACCATAGGACTCATGAACAGGGCAAAACCTTTTGTAAAATGAATCACGTTTTAATTCATTGCTACATGAAATTGCTATTTTCATGATGCGTTTCTTTTTTGGGAGAGTATATTAATACAAATAACTATAATGACAATTCTTTGCCTTTTTGAATTTCGTATTGTTTAACGCCGCACTCAACACTTGTCCACCCTAGTCAAGTCAACCTGTAAACAATTACAAAAAAAGCCCCAAGCATCCGATCCAACCTAGCCCCATCAAGACTTGCAACAACTTGCGGAGGTCGTATTATAACCCGAGTTTCATATCAGAACCTCACCCCAACCATCCCACCCACCTATTATGTCCTACATAGGAGATACTAAGTCCTACGTAGAAGATCCTAAGTCCTACGTAGGAGGTATTAAGTCCTACGTAGGAGATAGTGACCCCAAAAAAATGTTTCACTGTGGCCCTACTACGCTTCCGTTCAAATCAATTTTGTTAGATTTGAAGAAAAAAAAATACAAGTATACTGTACACTCGATAAACATGCTCATAGATATACAATTTACACCGTAATCGGTTAGCATGTGTTGAACATAACGAGTTTGTAAACAAAAGCGACGAAACTCTTTCCATAGCAAACACTTTTTGCGAAAGACACACGTAAAGGTACGGCAAGAGCCCAACCGAGAAAATCGGGGAATATTTGGTGCAAGTGAAAACATCGACTCGTATGCGCAAAATGCGAAAATCTCCTATACACATCCAAACACAAGAAATCGCTTTAAAGATTTTCTAAAGCCCCGAGAAACTAGTCGTGTAAGGCCACGTTTCAAATTCACGAATGCATAAATATATCCCAATATCTATTCATAATTTAATGGCTTATTGTCTGTGTAAGAATTATTCACATATATGTAAGCCCAGGTAGCAGCTGATTTCGTTGCTATTCCATATTATGTGTTTGTTATCATAATGACGTGATATAATAGTGTCCGTGACGTGATATAATAGTGTCCGTGACGTGATATAATAGTACCCGTGATGTGATATAATAGTGTCCGTCACGTGATATAATAGTATCCGTGACGTGATATAATAGTGTCCGTGACGTGATATAATAGTACCCGTGATGTGATATAATAGTATCCGTGACGTGATATAATAGTGCCTGTGACGTGATATAATATTAATAGTGTCCGTGACGTGATATAATAGTGCCCGTGAAGTGATATAATAGTGCCCGTGTTGTGATATAATAGTGCCAGTGACGTGATATACTATTAATAGTGTTCGTGACGTGATATAATAGTGCCCGTGACGTGATATAATAGTGCCCGTGATGTGATATAATAGTGACCGTGATGTGATATAATAATGCCGGAGATGTGATATAATAGTGCCTGTGACGTGATATAATATTAATAGTGTCCGTGACGTGATGTAATAGTACCCGTGAAGTGGTATAATAGTGTCCGTGACGTGGTGTAATAGTGTCCGTGACGTGATATAATAGTGCCCATGACGTGATATAATAGTACCACCTTTCAAAGAAAATTTCTAATGTTTACGTGCCGACTAAGAGAATTATAGATAGCATTTTTTACACGATAGAATTCAATAATGATATTCTGTGATGACGAGGTCCCCATTCAGCCTTAAGTCATGACTGTGTGTTTGAGGATAGTAAATGTCCTGACTTTATCTTTCTGATAGCGGATATTTTTCCCCTATTACAAAATATATAAATGTCAGCTTTTGTAATAAGTCCTGTCCCTCATATTATAGAAGATGGCATCCATAAAATGTTACCTTTAATGTGCATCAGATCCAAATGCCATTCAAAGACTTGTTAATTACCTTCCTCAGTACTACCACGCGATAACATCAGCGTGCGTATTTCTTGAACAGGATATTGTTATATTTGCATTTAGATATATTCGTATGCGAGATAACGGCGAAGCTGTACACTCATTGATATCGATGCCAACGAAATGGCCCACTGGCACGATTGCGTGACTGTTATCACTGATCCTTCTTCCAGTAATGGCATCAAGCGGAATCACGTCTTATCTTGACACACGATCATGCATTTATATTAGACTACCGGGCGTTGCTTTATGGGACAATAACCTGACATTATAGGACCATCATGAAATCTTTGTATGAGTGATGTGGCTATTTGTAGTTAAAAGCGCATGCAGCAATGTTCTAGCTATATAAAGGGGGTTTGTAAATAATCGAGGCTCCAGGAGACACTCCCATGACTGTCATCATAGGCATACAGTGACATGCCTGCATCGACCAAACCAGTAAGTCTAACCGCCCGATCTCGTTAGTTGCCTCGACAAGCACAGGTTGCTAACGATCAGTTCTTCTCTTCACGGGACTGTATGAGTGATGAGGACAGTGTGGTTGCATGATGCTTGCTTGTTACGTCGAAGGCAGGAGTCGATGCCTTACAAAAGAGCCCATTTGTTGTTCCCCCCACTGCGATGAGGCTGCAATATTACAATGGGATCAACGTGCCCTTACTAACTGATCAGCCAATTTAGCTGCTTCAACTCGCAGGCTATATTCATCAGACTATATTCATGATCCACTTGCGTCAGTAACTCCTTTCTTCTGGATCTACAGGTGTCTATATGTCCTTCCACACACACACACACACACACACACACACACATATATATATATATATATATATCTCCGTGTCGTGTGATTATTTCAAAAACTTCTTCTTATATATGTACTACTGTACGCTCGGTTTTCTCATCACTTTCTTTATATATATATATATATATATATATATCCTACAAAATGTGTCTATATGTCCTTCAAAATCTGTCTATGTGTCCGTGCACATGTGTTGATGTGTATTTTCATCACCCTTCCCATCGGGGTGATTGTCAATAATCCACATCTTGTAATGCATGCCTGTGTCAACGTATGTCCCTCCTTCTGACCTTCTGTCTGCATCTGTATGAGTGTATCCCTTGCGATAAAATGACTCAAGCTTCACTTCTCCAACCGAAAACGTCAACTATCTTCAACGAATCTGTCAAGGAAGCTAAAAAAACGACGTTTCAAGAACTCCTCTTTCGTGGAACCTCAGAAACCATATATCAGATTGGATGGTCTCTACAGCAATGATACCATCCTTTCGCTGTATGACAGTACGTGTCGATGACGGATGGAAACATTCAAGGCCACATGGCACTCAATGAAGCAATTAGTGGATAGTGGCATTCTCTAATATTGTCTTGGAGCCTGAATGAAAGTTGTGTCCACAGGGCAATACATTGAATAGAACATGTCTGCTGATTAATTCAAACAGAACCTTGGGCCAAACGAATCCAGCAGCAACACGTATTGGTTTTGAGCTATCAACCTGCTGAACGATGGGAATTCATCAAGTGCACAAGATGTTTGGATCATTGGCGCGCTTTGGGATTCACTACTCAGAGCTGGGTCTCAGGTAGGCGCGGCAGGAACCTGTGACTGTGAGTTTAAATCTTAGGTTTGTCAGCCCCAGCTCATTGATTTCACGAAAGTTGGAAACGTCTACGATTTGCACGAACGTTACACTCAAAATCCGGGGTCCTAGCTTCACATGTCTGTGACAAGTGGACCCAGAGGAACTGAAAACCGTCTTCAAGCTAAAACGGAATACAAAAACGTCCTGTGTTACAGCAATTTCATCGCCTTGAGATGCTAAATGAAGTCATGTTAACAAGGGGTGTCACTTGACCCCTGTAGGTTACCATCGGTGCTGAAGCTACATGCAAATTCATTTATGAGACATTTCCGATGGAGGTTTCTTTTTTATCCAAAGTTTGCTCGATTACTACCAAAATGTAATTATCTGCAGCGTTTCACACATTTATAAGCTCAAATAAACAGATTATTAAGACGGATTGACACACTTACATGGGTTCATCTTCCCAAAGGAATGATTTGGGACTAGATAACACATCGTATCAGTGTATTGCTCTGCTTTTACATCAGTGAACAGATGTCATTGAATCTAGTAGAGCGTCATGTTGGTTTAACGTGTAAACTGCATTATCTTGACAGAGATTGGGACGAGGTGGGATTGGGTTTAACGTAGCGTTCAAGGTTAAAGCGACGTGGAAGGGTCACGATGACCCAGAGAACCCACATAGAGGTGTTTAACCGTAAACCATAATCAGGGGAATTCAAACCCACGACCATAGTCATCTAGTACTCTGTGTAGTAGTATGTGGAAGTAGTAGTAGAAGTAGTAGTAGTAGTAGTAGTAGTAGTAGTAGTAGTGGTGTTGCTGGCAGTAGTAGTCGTCGTAGTAGTAGCAGCAGTAGTCGTCGTCGTCGTCGTCGTAGTAGTAGTAGTAGTTCGTTGGTTAACGACGCGCATTTATATGGCATCAGCCTGTGAATAATCGAGTCTGGACCAAACAAAGTAGTAGTAGTAGTAGTAGTAGTAGAAGTAGTAGTAGTAGTAGTAGTACATGTAGAACATGTAGTAGTAGTAGTAGTAGTGGTGGTGGTGGAGTCGTTGGTATAGGTAGCGTTTGTGTTGGTTGTGTTGAGGTAAAATAGATTCTATCAATTATCTAGCGCAATACTATTTTGATATTCATGTTCATCGCCTTGATAGCATTTGTAATCAACACAGCAGCCATGTAATCTAATAATAAGATGAGACCGTCATATTGTGTTGCGTCCACTGCCACATGATGGCACAATCCATATATGATACAATGCAGTTCCACGTCATAACTCCCAACTGATGTGAGTTTCCTTGCTTCAGCAGAAAAAACTACGAGGGTCGATCAAAAAGTATTCGGCCTAACTATACCCTCGAAGTCCAATGTTTGAAAACTTCCATTTTATTTTGAAGGAATCATTAGCAAAGGCATATCCAAAATTTCACATACATGTATGTGGGTAATGTGGTTAACGAGATATTAGTCATCACAACACATTGGGGTATAATATTTCTAACACTCTTGCAGAAAATGAAAAACGATCTGTCATTTGGTTCCCCTTGGGTAATGGGATGCCTTCAGATAATATCATATAAAATATGTTCAGTATAGTATTGGATNACTTCCCGTCATAATCAACAGTCAAAGATTTGGATTGCTTGATTTATATTTACTCGGGGGCTGTTTTCTAAGGACACCCCCATTTTAATTTTTCAAAACATTGTGTCCATATATTCATCCTGGCACTGTTTACAATATATTGTGAGCTAACACTTGTGTGACCATTCAGTATTTACTTTGACCCTCGGCATCATGTATGGATAACAATACTTAAAACAATAAGTTATGTCCTTATGATTACATGTACGGCATCTGAAAGGTGGATGGGTAGTGTCTCCAAAACAGGCTCTTTCAGTAAACATGAAGGGGGGAGTCACTTTAAAAAGCGATTGCAGTTGCTTTTTTACACATTTTAATATCTAAGTTTGATCCTAGAGGACTTATATCTATCTCAAAAACACAAAATATTTCTTCATATTTTGTTTCCTGAAGTTTGCGACGTATTCTTTGCAGATTTTGCGTTTTTTGAGGGTATCAAGATAAAAGGTCACACAAAATGGGGATCGTGAGACTGGAACACAGCAAAACCAATTTGCCTGAGGTTGACAGATATTAAGTATGTAGTAAAACACAACATAAAAAAAGCTGTATTTGTATCAATTTCTGGGTGAGGCCGAGTACCTTTTGATCGACCCTTGTACACCTGTCAGTTTCAGTTCGATAAGGCAATGTCATCAGCTTCACCCTGCGGACATTGTCTTCGACTCTTAACCTTAGCTAATAGAATACAATATAAAGTGTAGGATGGTAAGTGCTCTTTTCATATGATGAACTTAAACACGGATCTTTTTACGTTTAATGCGTGTTTGTCTTCAGTTCCATGGAATATGGACCTCATTAGCTTCTAATAATTTCAAATTTTACACACTGCCTGCAAATATATGTCTTCCTTGTTCGGGATATTGATGTTGTCGGTTCTCATAAAAGTGAGATCGTGCAGAATGCCCTTCTTACTGTATTGTTCCGCAGTTCTTAAGATTAAACTCATTCCATCCTACGACTTTACTGCCTCCGTGTGACCTTAACCTACGAAAACTTACAACAAACGTCATGCACAACGTTTTCACTGGGTTACTTCCTGCAATATGGACTAGTGGTGTCATTTTTATATAGAATACTTAATACTTCTGAAGAAGTGCAGAAGACACCTCTTTTCGCCGTTCTACATGTCACGATTCGGGCAAAATGACAGATTGAGAGCTACAGGTATGCCGATTCAACGTCCATAGAACCCCCATTTTGCACTTACAGGTTATACACCGTCGCCACATAATGGACCGATGGATTCAATCCACGCACCTCCGACACAGGTTCCAGTCAGCAACCCGTACAACCTGTACCATACCTGGCCACAGAGGTGAATTGGCAAGAACAGTTCGAAGGTGTCTACGACATCCATGCAAGACTCCAAGCTCGAGGGCCAATTCTGACGCCAGAACGTCGACGTCTACGTCGCCAGTGGAGCAGACAACACTTCTCGTCACCGGGCCAGACATTTCAACGCTCATCAGAGCACCATATATCGCCTTTGGGATCGTTTCCTGTAGACCAATTCCGCCCAAGATCGCGGCCGTCCAAGAGTTACAACCCAAGCCCAGGATGGAAGACAGCGTGTTTACCGCCAGCGTAATAACGTTTTGCCCAAAACTGCATTCGACATGTCGACAGATTCGGTGAAGAAAGTGTTATGGTGTGGGATACTGATTAAGTGGTGGTTCAGAGGCATTTTTTTACATGTTATACATGCTCTAATTATTTTATAAAGAGCACTGCATTTAAAGGAAGGATTGATCTCCAATTTTTCAACTGAGTTCAAGGTACTGACTTTGACGCCATCTTGTGGACAATAACGGTTGCTGTTGTGTTGGCGAACTCATTGCCTATAGACGTGTGAATTTCAACCTTCTTACCATTGAAATGACATGAAATAATTGCTCTTAAACTGTCGCAATACATTCTTCTAAAAATGGCTTATGCGTTTCTCTTTTTTGAAGAGTGTAAAACCTGATTTTGAACAACAAAAGGGAATGATGCGCATTGACGTGCGTAGGTGACATTCTTTCAGAAATAGAACAATTCTCAGATATCCTGAAATATGACAAGTGACAACCATGTCTGTATACTTTAAAAGTTTTAGAAGTTAGTTTTCTAATCATCTTCTCATTAACAAGATACTACCTTGTGTATGTAACGTTATATACAGGTAAAGCACGTCCGGAACTAAATACCTGACACTTAAGCTGTTTGAAATATCGCAACGCGTCTGCTTGTCATCAGAGAAATACTCATTAAATACATTAAAATATCATTAGTTTTACAATAAAAGTAGTCCTGAGACGTGTCATCAAAAAATATTACATTAGTCGGTTAGGGTATCTGTGCATTTCATGAAATGTTTGCTGTATTTTGAGATACAAGACTTTAGTGAAACAGACAATGATATATTACTTAAGAGGAACATACGTATTAACAAAAATCGACTCTTATCAACGGCAGCGTACTTTTATTTCAAGATTTTATAATCGTGAAACGCAATCCATACCAGTTCTCAGGAAGACTTTCAAACTTTTGCTTGCTCGACTTCGTAACTTGGCGCCGTTCTATGCTTGACGTAGGACAGTCGACCCCCAACATTGGCTTTGTAGCCAATTACCTTGTGTCTATGTAAGTGAGCTTAGTTTTACGCCGCACTCGTCAAAATTCCAGCTATATGGCGGCGGTCTGTAAATAATCGAGTCTGGACCACACAATCCAGTGATTAACAACATGAGCATCGATCTACACAATTGGGATACGATGACATGCGCTAACCAAGTCAGCGAGCCTGACCACCCGATCCCGTTAGTTGCCTCTTATGAAAGAGCCATTCTAAGCCGGATCTTCCCGGGTATTGCGTCAATATGAGGTGCCTGGTTTGGCGTTGATTTGTATTGTAGCGATGATCACACTACTCGAAATGATATTCTCCAAATGTCTTAGTCAAAGCTAAGCCCAATAGCCTCACATTCATATTAGCATCGTCTTGAAATCAGTTATCAGACGTTTGTACTTCTATAAAAAATATATATACGTATTTGAGGTAGGAAAAACACATTATATGTGATTGCGGTTGGATGCCGCAGTGGGCAAGTTTGCAAGTATTTATGACAGTTTGAGGAAGTATGAGACAAAGAAACCAGTGGTTAATATTACGAATAACGTACCATGTTGTTGGTATATTATGCACGCAATTAGCAAAGCCATTTAAGCTCCCTAAATACGGCAGAAAATACAGAGACGTTTACAGCTAACATGTTTCAACTTCGAGACGGATATAACTATTTTTCGGACCCATTCACTCAGTGAATTTGTAGGCGAAAAGAAAAGACGAACCTCTGTTAAAACAAAGATCCCTTTGAGATATTTATAATCCTAGTTTAATGTGTATAATAATAAATACCTAAAAGGGTTATATGAATAATGATCATACGTAGGTTGTGGTAAGTCAACTAATGCGCGAGAGTTCTTTATTACAGCATTTAGCATTTAGTAAGTACAACAAATTTCCTTTTGTTTCATAGGTTCTCAAAATGAACGTGACTGACCCCACAGTGCCATCGAGGGGACGGCCATACACCAACTTCACCAGCATCACATATCCGGAACCTCCTGACCACCTTCTGGTGGCAACCACAGCATTCTATGTCATCATCTTCCTGTTGGGCATAGGCGGGAATCTGCTCGTGCTGCTCGTCTTCCTGTCCTGTCGCTCTCTGCGCACCTTCATCAACTTCCTGTTCCTGAACCTGTGTCTGGCCGACTTCCTTGTGCTGTTGATCAGCGGACCTACTGCGGTGTTGGACATTTACGCCATGGAGGTGTGGTACCTGGGAGGTGTCATGTGTACGTAACTCACTTTCTATATACCCACTTTCTATATCTCATTAATGTCACGTACCGCTAAACGAAGACTTGAGGACGTTCGCTACAGGTCACGTCAGAAACATTTCGACCAGTCAGATCATCGATTGCCACGTCGGGAAAGTGGCATTCGGAATGTGCTTTCTGATCATGCAACCTCGAAAAGGTTAACACGGCGACACGGCATATCTCATTGTAACCGTATTATTTTGAAACTTTAAAAAGAGACTACCTCTAAACCATTAGAAAGTGCTGCAAACAATATTCAGTTTTACTTTTTTTCAAATTTTATCGATGTTTTTTTTTTTCAAAACGAAATCTGGAATAAAACTCGCCCGTTGTTAACTTCGACTGGAATCATCAACAACTTTGCGTTTTGACTGGCTTTTGTCGACTTTTTGCTACTCATTTCACTGACCGTGAAACGTGGGTCTGGGGTGACGAGTATTGAGACATTTGTTAGGTATATGTACGAAATTGTAGCGAAGTTCAAGAGACTTACTTAAATACTTCGAGATATCCGATGTTCGACACAACCACAAAATGAATATTTAATAAGGAATACACAGGAACCAAGATTTTGCTTCGAGACAACCATAATTAAGGTCTAGGAAATTGTCTAGAGAATGCCCCTGAACAGTATTCAGGTTTTGTTGCGTGTCAGCTTGATGCGAAATATTGTTATAGAACGTCAGTGCAAAAGAATACCCAATCATGAGTGAGTGAGTGAGTGAGTTAAGCTTTACGCCGCACTCAGCAATATTACAGCTATATGGTGGCGGTCTGTAAATAATCGAGCCTGGACCACACAATCCAATGGTCAACAGCATGAGCATGATCTACGCAATTGGGATACGATGACATGCGCCAACCAAGTCAGCGTTCCTGACCACCCGATCCCGTTAGTCGCCTCTTACTGACCCGGACCTTCACGGGTCTCCCCAATCATGACTGCCCTCAGAAACAAATAGCTGTGAAAATTACATGAAAAGATCATTGAAAAACTGTGATGACACCAGGTGTTCGTGAAACGGGAAAGCCCCAACTGATGCAGGCCTTTCACATTAACACTTTTAACCCCGGAAATGTGAAACCGGATATGGTGTTCAGAACCTTGGTAAACAGGGATTCGAACTGATGATCGTAATTTCTGTAACACAGATACTTAATTGACAGTCAAAAGAAGTTGCACATCCATGTTTGGTGGTGGTTGTAGCTATAGGAAAGGTGAAATGGTACTTAGGCGGATCAAGAGATGGGGAGGGAAATTGTGTGTGCAGGGGTCACACATACACACACACATCTTTGTCCTGAAAGTTTATTAGATGACCATGTCGTGTTAATGATGTTTGCACACACACTCACACACCCACACGCGCCCGCGCGCACACATTCACACACACACACA
>VKKT01001838.1:94258-112277 GCA_008038995.1 Haliotis laevigata | reverse complement strand
TGCAATATTTTTCAAAACACGATAAACAGTGGACAAAGGGATGCCTGTTCTACTTGTAATCAGTTTAGCTGATCTGGTGTCCTTGTTATAATACTCTAAAATCAACTTCCTCTTCTCTAAATCATCCATACTGAGGATCACTGAAAATGTCGTCTGCTAGCAAGGAAACAAAGGGGGATAACTCTTCACAAACTAATGAAAAAGGATTAACGGAGTTCTCTCTTGAATGAAACAAAGCACTTGATAGCTGGTCGAGGTTGTTTATACTAGAAATCCAATTAAACATATCCCTAAGATTCTCAATAATTTCTGATCCTACTATATATACTCCTAATGGCTATAATGTAACACGTTTAGACCCTACAATGCAGCTCACCACTTCATTACATGTCTTTCACGCCTTGCCAGTTTCTATATTTTTGCTTCTAATTGTACATTGTCAGGTATGACAGCTTTGTTTAAAGTGTTTCACAAATGTTATCAATGCAAAATAGAGCAAACATTTGAGGGTCATTTGTGGTTCTTTTACGGATTTTGTAGAATTATTGTCTGTTACGAAAATAGATTTTAGTTTAGTTTTAATACTGGTGATATTTCGCAGTTTGTGCTGATTCTGTCTGCAAGCACCTTTTGGTTGGATCCATAGTCCGCTGCATATTGTAATTTCAGATCACAGGATCACAAAGGTTATTGTAGTTCAAAGAAAGATGCCAAAGAGGTACTCAGATACATTGAATTTACCTTACAGGGGCGGTTGGGTAGCGAAGTGGTTCTGTTGTCTCAACAAAGACCCAGGTTCGATTCCCCACATAGTCACAAAGCTTGAAGGCCATTTCTGGTGCCCATCACATAGTGCAACATGCCGCGTACAATAATACTCACTCTTTCACTATGTTACCAGAAAATGAGACAATAACGCATTTGATGGGACAAACGTCAGAACCCTCACATTCACGCTTGGTCACCAATGCCAAATGAACTCTTGAGATGATCTATCTCATAAACAGAGAAAGAAGTTTTTCGGTCGACCCACTAAAGACCCGGGTTCGATTCCCGACACAGTCACAAAGCTTGAAGGACATTTCTGGTGCCCATGACATTGTGCGACGTGTAAAATTAAAATACTCACTCTTTCACTATGTTACCAGAAAATGAGACAATAACGCATTTGATGGGACAAACTTCAGAACCCTCACATTCACGCTTGGTCACCAATGCCGAATGAACTCTTGAGATGATCTATCTCATAAACAGAGGAACAGATCAGCACATCCAGTGGATTCTGGACACTGTGCACCGTAAACAGCAGCTTTGATGTGCGTAATAATCCAGATAAAGACTGACACTGACTATGTATGTCAACGACAGCTGTATATTAATCATCAAAGATTTGTAGAAGGTCAGCGAAGGCCGGACCATCTGGGTATTAGGACAGAAATCGATCGCGTCTCAACGGGCAGATTTGCAGGTGTTCTCACAAAGAACACCTCATAGTAATCTTCAAGCTTTATTTGTTGTCAGTATTAGCGAGTACACTACCGGACAAAAGAAACTACCCCCGGTATTGATGGTAGTTGAAAGTAGTCTTTTACAAGAGTATCATAGCTGTCTTTTGGACCTTAAGTATTAAGTGGCTCTTTTCAGTATCATAACGTTTTGATAATATTTGTGATTGTACGTTCAATCCAATGTTTTTTTTATTGTGCATCCTGTCTTTTGTCCACCGTTATATGTCATTATAAAATGATGCATCTTTTTTAATTCAAAGATTCAATACATTGACAATAGAAATGAAGAATATCCACAGTCAATATGATGTCTTAAAGTGGCTTCTTTAATGGTCGCTGATTATTATACGTCCAGCTACTGGCCTACTTTTGGCAACTTCTGTAACTCTCACGGAAGCCTTCTAGCATGATGGCAGATTACTACTGCCTCAATCGTGATCATAACCATTATTCCTATGAGCCCTCAGAATGAAATAAAAGTGGTTAAGAGTGACATCTCCATATTGTTTTTCTGACTAAGGGTTTGTGAAGAAAATATCCCAACCCGATAGAATCAACATTATATTCTTTATATATGCATATTTAAGCACATTTGTTGTTGAAGCTGCTTAATCTGATCTCACACGAGCCAAAATCGTTGGCATCTTGACAGCCACATCTGTATTTTTTGTTCTTCATGTGTTACTGTGTTGCCTTCAACCAGCTCCCTGTCAGCCTCCAAGGCGCCAGTGATGTAATAACCGTCACTGAGGCACCTTCCAGGAATCTATATCCTGCTGCATTCTTTGTCTTGCCAACAAAAACCTAACGTTTAGTTTCAAAATATAAACATGTAATACGAAGAAGTAAATGTTAAATAAACCTAATAACATCTCAGAATTCAAAACTCATAGAAGTGCATAATTGTAAGGAGCAGGTAGAGAGATTTTGCATTTAAGGTAGTTATTATCTCCGCTACATGAAAGGAAAGATGTTTCTTTCATAGTTGTGTTTAGAACCTTAAGTTTTAAGTTATTGTTGACASTCTCATAACGTGTTGATAATATTTGTGATTTTTACGTTCAATCCAAAGTTTTTCATTGTGCATCCTGTCTTTTGTCCAGCGTTATGTGTCATTCCGAACATGATGCATCTTTTTCAATTCAAAGATTAAAAACATTGAAAATAGAAATGAAGAATATCCAGTCAATATGTTGTCTTAAAGTGGATTCTTTAATGGTCGCTGGTTAATATATGTTCCAGCAGCGATAGGGCCTACCTGTGGCAACTTCTGTAACTATTCTTTGTTTTGCCAACGATAATCTCAGGTTTAGTTTCAAAATATGAATGTATAAATATATAATATGAAGAATTAAATACGAAGTAGAAATAATTAAATATTAGAATTCAAAGCCCATTGAAAGGCATAATTCTATGGAGAAGGTGGAGAGATTTTGCATTGAGTGTAGTTATTATCTCCGCTACATGAAAGGAAAGATATTTCTTGTAACAACATCTTACAGTATAATGTGTGTTTGTTTCTGACAATTTCTTCTCACTACCAACACTCGAAAACAAACTTTTTTTCTTTCGAGCATTATGTGTGTTATTTACTATTGCTAAGGCGCATCCAGCTATATCTAGCTGCTGATAATGTTAATCTCTAGTGTAGCACAAAAGATTCCTCTCTTCACTAGGTTATATCCAACTTAACAACAGTGTCAGAATACATCTCGGAACGTCTCTATATGCCCAAAACACCAAATATTGTTATCCATAACGATGTTTCCATATTTACTTTTAGAGAATTGTTAAATGATCGGCTTACATTTTATATAATGCATAAGGACGATATATGTGATCACAAAGTAATTTACAATGATACTCGAGGCGTGTGCGCGTTCGTGCGTGTGCGTGCGTGCGTGCGTGCGGGCGTGCGTGTGTATGTGTGTGTTCCTGCCTGCGTGCCTGCCATGCGTGTGGATGTTACTGATTGGTCTTGTCAGGACTAATAGCGGTTTTATTGTGATAGCCCATTGAGATACCATGTAACAAACCCAAAAACACTTTACTCAATACGAGACGTTAAGCCCTTGCTTAATCACCTTGGTGATGAGTATCAGGTCTGGAAACAACACGTACTATATTTTAGCGGCTTTTGGTATGACACAGATAGGGCGGTAACGCTGATGTTCCTCTCTCCAGATAGATGTTCTGTCCACTACGTCAAGGATGCATCAGGTCATTTGAGGAATATTTTGATATACGAGTTTATTGCTCATCTTGATGTTTCTTTAAACGCTATCCCCTAGTAGCTGCTATTATTTAGTAAAAATCCAAAAACGATGACTACATGTTGTTCTTGAAAACGTTCACTCCTATTGTAATGCACCATGAGCATTTATTTTAGCTGTGTCGATGCTGTCCAATTCCATTACATAGTTTTCAATGTACTCTACACGGAATGCTATACCACGTTTCACTTACAGATATATATATATGTGTTTTGTCTTGTCAGCCAGTTTGTGTTGCTCAGCTTAATGTTTGTTTAGTAGCTGCTATTTTGGATGTGAAACAAAATGTTTTTGACAAGACAAGCCATCACCTATTTTCTTAGTATATTCCGGGCAGGAGATGTCATCACCTACATAGAGAATATCGAACTTAGTTTTTATCTTGTCAGAAGAAAACAGATTTTGATCACCGAACATCTGTATTCGTTTGTGCCAGAGATAAATATAAAGTTGGTGGGTTTCAAGAAGGTCAGCGTGAAATAGGGGATCCACCATAAGACTGCATGTTCTTTATCTTCACTGGAAGAGTAGGAGGCGGGTGGGTGTGTGCACTGGTGGCCCAGTCGTCTGGGGAGACGGAATTCGTTAGGGCCTTGGAACCTATGATTGAATCCCATTTTGCCCGGATTATCTGCATTGCCTGCACCACATCCATTATCGTGGGTCTCGTCAAAATGATAAACGTCTGGGACCTCGATCACTTCGGACATTTCACCACCATTATGTTGACACGCTGTGAAATAACTGGAACACTCTTACAAGGGGCGTTAATAGATTTATTCTTCAAAAAGAGACATCTTGATACGTGTGCAGCTGGGTTTGTTTCCAATGATAGCACTCCTACTTCGAGGGTCATTAAATGAATCCTAAGTAAGTCGGATTAGACATTAGTAGCATTCGCAATGTGAGTCTTGAGTGTAGAAAACTTCCGCATAAGCACAAAGTACAACACTGGCATAAAAAGGGTTTTACAATTTGTCAGCATTTTCCACGTACGGAGCCATCTAAAACAGTGGAGTAATTTCTCAAGAGCCCAATTGTTTTATATTAGACCCTTGCTTTTTAGTCAGTTAGAAACCTTACACCCACGAACCATCCTTTAACTGCCAAACCTTTGTGCAAAGAAACCTTGAGAACCCTTCATGTAACAGATGTTTCAAAACACGACTTTCCTCCTTCTGAACTCAATGGTGTTCATCACAAATTCTGAAGATTTGTTTTCGCTCTGACTTATTAACAAAATCTGTGCCGATTTTTGTCCTCTTTATCGGGTTGTTTCAGTTGAACTAAAAATCTTTATACTAAAACATCTCTTTTTTTTGTAAATCTGAATTATAAATTTTAAATTAAACTTTATTACGCATAATATATACACAAACGACACAGAGATTAATTCATAGGACATTTCCGAGATGTTCCTAATACGTTTAGTAGAGCACATTTCAAGAACTAACAACCAGATATTTCTTCTGTCCCAATATTCTCCCTGGCTGTGATTCTGGAGCCGTCACAAAGTGTCAGCACCATACCCCTTCATATGTACACAGCGGCGTTAAACCAAACTCACTCACTCACTCGACTAATGTGATCCATGGCACCAGTACTGGTTAATTAGATTGCCATCCGTTCAGAACACGTTAATTTGAGTCCCTGGTTCCCATATATTACTGTAACATTATTTACAAGCATAACTCCATCACGTCAGCTTTGGTTGCCCTCTGTCATTCAGCTGACACCATGTATCTGTAAAACAGCGTTAACATGTTGTCCCTATGTTGTGTTTCCTGTGGCTTCTAGCTACATTCAAGCAAAGGAAGAACACCAGACATAGGCTCAAACATTGTACCTATTTAGGGAATTTAACCCGTGTATATGACATGAAGAGCTAACGCTTTCACCACGGGGCAACCCGACCGCCTTCCCCTTTCCATAGAAGGATTTGGACATATCTCGTCAGTTACAGCCTGCACCGTCAATCAATACTGATTACATAAGTTCAGCGGGATTCTATAGCTGCAAAATTAAGGTATCAAATGAAACTCATTACGGTGCACAATTTCACATTATGAAGGTGAAACAAATCGCCTTGTCTGGTCCTGAACGACTATGCTAGAGTAGTATATCAATTGACGTCATTAGATTGATATGTCGTGATGTAAAAGAACCTCACTCGAGAGTTCTTCAATGTCAAACAAATTAGTTAAAGATTATCAAAGCAGCAAAACTTCGACACAGTCTCAAATTTTTCCAATGATTTTGCAAATATTTGAATACAAATTTGAAAAATTATATTTTAAAAGAAGACAGGTACTTACTATATCTATATATCTTAGATATTAATATGCATTCTATTTACTGAAACACTTTCCTATAAAAATCACTCATCGTCTTTCAAGGTCGACACCAAAATGTGATTAATCATATAAAAGTTTATCCACGTATGGATGGATATTTCCAAATTTAAGACAACACCTTAATTTATTTGTTATTATGAGTATTACCAACACGTTGTAGATGAAGGATCTCATTCTGCATTTCAGGTTTAGAGCATATATCCGTTAAAGGCATATATATAAGGGGACCTTTCACAAAGCAACAGTGTTGCTTTTCTCGTAAATTCATCTATTACACATTGTCACTTCCAGTGTATAAATGCGGCTTGGAGTGCTTTCAAAGACTGAATTGCAATAGACAACCATAAGCATCGTTGCGAGACAAAGATCGTATTGATGTTATATAATTAAGTTGTGTCCATATGCTAATTGCTGTCAAACAGCAGCCCTGAAGAACAGGGTTGGAATTGGTCGTCAGCAACCCATGCTTGTCGTTACAGGCTACTAACGGGATCGGATGGTCAGGCTCGCTGACTTGGTTGACACATGCCATCGTTTCCCAGTTCCGTAGATCGATGTTCAAGCTGTTGATCACTGGATTGTCTGGTCCAGATTCGATTATATGCAGACCTGCGCCATATAGCTGAAATATTGCTAACAATAACATAGAACAACATTCTCGCTCTTCTCGCCAAAAAGCAGACTTTCTGTGTCAGATCGGGGTTTTTAGGGAGAAGAACATATATCTTTCACCATTTACAGCCTAAGCGTAAACAACAACCGTTTGTAATGGTATATGCGTGATTAATCTGTTAGACTCTGAACAAAAAGTTGTGATTTGGGAAATATCAACTCGAAGCCCACGATATTACTTTCCGACAATCCTTATTTTATTGAAGTTTCGATTATAATTCATCTCTCATAAATATTTATGAAAAAACTCTTACTTAAACTTACTTACTTTCACGAGTTATAATTACAGTCCTTTTTACAAAATGGATGTTCAAACGTCTTTCATTCCTTTCATGCCAAGTTGCTTCCTTTGCCTCTTTTGAAACCCACACATGGATGAATCTGAAACACAGCTATGTGGGGGAAATTTCAAGTCAAGTCATTTTTAAAATGCAAACTTATTTCTGTTGATATGTCAGGGAGACATGATCATCTGACAAATTGTAACTTTAGAGACAAATCAATGACTACATATTATTTTCATTACATGGAGATTTGATTGAAATAATTATATGTTTGCTTTCTTATTGTACATGTATTTCGATGTCATATTAAAGATTAAACGTTTCAAAATTCAGTTATGTTTGGTATACCTGAAGGGTTGTTTACAAGATGATCCTATGTATGCTTTAAAATGGACGAAAATGAATCGTGGAAAATAATGGAATAAAAATTAACGCGAAAGATACACTTTATCTCATTGTTAGTGGAATCTACCTAATTGAAAACCTTCGAGCTCCTTGTGGGGAATGATGTTCCAGTCGTCTCAAATGACGGTATTAGCGGCGCAGATTTGCATCCCCTGAGCAAGAGAATCCCTTTCGTGAGTTGTCAGTATCAAACCCGTGATGAATATCAACTTTCTGTCTGTTTCGCTTTCAACTACCATCGAACATGGGTGTAAACCTCATGCACGTCATTTCAGTACTTCTCAGGCGTTCCAAACAACATAGGATCAGTCGTCCAATCCTGTTTTCGTCCAGTTTATGTTGTACTGTAACAGTGCTGGACCATGTTCCCATGTTTGCCTGAACAAAACCCAAAGTCATCATGCTGTTGGGTTTCACAAAAGTGCTAAACGGGAAAGACCTGAATCTTTTCGCTGTTTCCTTAGACAATGAGCTAACACGCTGTGATATAATTGATCACTGAATAGCGATGAAAGCAAAATCACTCAAGGACAATGAACGAAAAGATTGAGTTGGAGGATTATCGAAATGATCGCAGCAATATATGATACAGCTCAATCGCACTCCCTCCATGATAATTTACATATCCTAAAGTAATGTTCACATAGTTTAAGTTTTTATTTGCCAAAAATATTAATAATATGTATAACTGTGATGTACTCACTGAATAGTTGTAATATATTTTGGAAACACCCTTTTTTATTTTGTCATTATTCATGAAACCCGTTCCTTACATTATGCATGAGATGTACATATGAGTGCTCATACACCATCAGTGCTAGAGATTCCATTCGGCATAATTACCAATATAGCTGTGGCAATTCAAGATGCGTAAGGGCTTATGGTAGTGGAACATCCTACAATGATTGAAGAATGTGTGTATGGTATGTGAAGGGCACACACGAGCACACACACGCACACAATCTCTCTCTGTCTCTCAATCTGTCTCATTTTCTTGCAACATAGTGAAAGAGAAATTGTCTTCAAGCATTGTGACTTATAGGGGTTAATAAAAGACATAACGAAAGACTTTTGCGGGTTTCACTTCCTTAGCAAAGCACATTTTCTTGCATTTGTGGCTTAGTACAAATTCTAGTACTTATTTTAGTCGAGTGCAATCCGTCTTTCGAAACCACTCTCACTAAGTGAAGCGTCAAATTGCCAACAATCAAAGTCGGCTATCTAAGGCACTTCACTTCCTTACCAAAGAACAAAATCTGCCATTTGATGCCATGTACGAATTCAAATACTTACTTTGGTTGAGTCCCATCCGTGCTTTTAACCGGTTGGCGTAAAAAGGCTGCAGTAATATTCTCCCAATGGATTTAGTGTAACACGTTGACCGCTACAATGAAGCTCGCCACTTTATTACATGTATTTCGCGCCTTGCCAGTTTCTTATATTTTCGTTCTAATCTACATCATAAGGTATGACAGCTTTGTTCAAAGTGTTTCAGAAATGTTCTCAATATCATATGGAGCAAATATTTAAGGGCCATTTGGTTTTCTTCAGATGTTACAGAACTACTGTCCGTTTTGGAAATAGATTTTAGTTTTAACATTTATTACGATTCCAAAATTGATATACAATAAGCCGAGTTACACTGCCGTTGTTCCAGTTAATTCCATCCTGACGATATTTAGTAGTTTGCTTCTGTCTGCAAGCACATTGTGATTGGATGCATAGTCCGTCGTATCAGGCATGTTGTAATTTCAGATTACAAGAACACAACGGTTATTGTAGTTCAAAGAAAGGACGCCAAAGAGCGTCAGATACATTCGAATTTAGGTTACAGGGGCGGTTGGGTAGCGAAGTGGTTCGATCGTCCCAACAAAGACCCAAGTTCGATTCCCCACATAGTCACAATGCTTGAAGGCAATTTCTGTCGGCCACTCTTTCACTATTTTACCAGAAAATGAGACAATAAGAAATTTGATGGGACAAACTTCAGAGCCCTCACCTTCACACTGGGTTATCAATGCCAAACGAACTCTTCAGAGAAACAGATCAGCACATACAGTGCGTTCTGGACACTGTACACATTACACAGCAACTTTGATTAGCTTAATAATCCAGATAAAGACTGACACTGACTATTTATGTCAACGACAGCTGTATATTATTCATCGGATATTGGTAGAAGATGAGCGAAGTCCAGACCATCTAGGTATTAGGACAGAAATCGATCACGTCTCAACGGGCAGTTTTGCAGGTGTTCTCACAAAGAACAGCTTATATCAATCTTCAAGCTGTATTTGTTTTCGATATTAGCGAGTACACTACCGGACAAAAGAAACTACTCCCAATATTGATGGTAGTTGAAATCTAACAAACTAAATAAGTAATTTGTCTTTGACAAGTGTATCATAGTTGTGTTTAGAACCTTAAGTTTTAAGTTATTGTTGACAGTCTCATAACGTGTTGATAATATTTGTGACTTTTACGTTCAATCCAAAGTTTTTCATTGTGCATCCTGTCTTTTGTCCAGCGCTATGTGTCATTCCGAACATGATGCATCTTTTTCAATTCAAAGATTAAAAACATTGAAAATAGAAATGAAGAATATCCAGTCAATATGTTGTCTTAAAGTGGATTCTTTAATGGTCGCTGGTTAATATATGTTCCAGCAGCGATAGGGCCTACCTGTGGCAACTTCTGTAACTATTCTTTGTTTTGCCAACGATAATCTCAGGTTTAGTTTCAAAATATGAATGTATAAATATATAATATGAAGAATTAAATACGAAGTAGAAATAATTAAATATTAGAATTCAAAGCCCATTGAAAGGCATAATTCTATGGAGAAGGTGGAGAGATTTTGCATTGAGTGTAGTTATTATCTCCGCTACATGAAAGGAAAGATATTTCTTGTAACAACATCTTACAGTATAATGTGTGTTTGTTTCTGACAATTTCTGATAGATAGCTTCAATCAACGTGCGTTTCCGTCAGTCACTGAAACGCAAGTTGAATGAAGCTATCTTCATCAAACGCATAAAGCCAGCAATAAACAGTGATCAGGGTGTGTACCTCCCAAATGCATGGTACATAAAACAATAAGACAATACCCTACCCACGTCACTGTTCCCATGTATAAACCGTGTATAAACTATATTTTCTATGTATACACTGCTATTACTTTACATTCTATACATTWWTAAATAAGTCTCTGTACATTTCTAAATCAATCAACCATTTTGTATAATTAAGTATCGACAATTTATGTATTCATTATAACATGTATTCTATTAGCCCCGTTAGCTGTATCTATTGATATCCACGTGTATTGCGTCGTCATAGCATTGTGACGTCATAAACATTGTGATTCAGTGTGTTAACAGTTACTGTTCAGTAGTTACCTGATGATGGGGCCCTGAAACGTTGTACTCAAGAATAAAAGGAAGATGTAACCCAGAAAAAATCTCTATGTTCATCAAATAGTATCTTCTAAAATGCCAATCAAGCATCTATGTCTTAGATGATTAAGTGCATTCTATTTACCTAAACGTTGCTCATCGTCTTCCTAGTTCAGCACCAACATGGGATTAATACTATTTTAACCGCATGTGGATGGACATTTCCATAGTTTAGAAAAACATCTTAATTTCTTTATGTTATTATGAATATTACCGACAAGTTGTAGCTGATGGATCTGATTCTGTACTTAATTCATCCGTTGAAGGCATATATATGTGACATTGTGACATTGTTGCTTTTCTTGTAAATTCATCCTTTACACATCGTCACTTCCAGTAAAGAAGTGAGGCTTGGAGTTCTCTAAAAGGTGGAACTGCAATTGACAACCATAAGGGTTGCGAGACAAACATCGTACTGATGTTATATACTTAATTTTGGTAACCCAGTGTGAAGGTGAGGGTTCTGAAGTTTGTCCCATCAAATTTCTTATTGTCTCATTTTCTGGTAAAATAGTGAAAGAGAAATGGTCTTCAAGCATTGTAACTATGTGGGGAATCGAACTTGGGTCTTTGTTGGGACGACCGAACCACTTCGCTACCCAACCGCCCCTGAAACCTAAATTCGAATTATCTGATTATATCTTTGGCGTCCTTTCTTTGAACTACAATAACCGTTGTGTTCTTGTAATCTGAAATACAACATGCCTGATACGACGGACTATGCATCCAATCACAATGTNCTTGCAGACAGAAGCAAACTACTAAATATCGTCAGGATGGAATTAACTGGAACAACGGCAGTGTAACTCGGCTTATTGTATATCAATTTTGGAATCGTAATAAATGTTAAAACTAAAATCTATTTCCAAAACGGACAGTAGTTCTGTAACATCTGAAGAAAACCAAATGGCCCTTAAATATTTGCTCCATATGATATTGAGAACATTTCTGAAACACTTTGAACAAAGCTGTCATACCTTATGATGTAGATTAGAACGAAAATATAAGAAACTGGCAAGGCGCGAAATACATGTAATAAAGTGGCGAGCTTCATTGTAGCGGTCAACGTGTTACACTAAATCCATTGGGAGAATATTACTGCAGCCTTTTTACGCCAACCGGTACTTTGAAATGAAAATAGAGTTCTGTTGGACATAGTTCTCGGTTACATGTGCCAACACTGCAGCCACAACCGTTTTGTTATTAACGCCTCTCTGGGTAGGCTGAGCTTCACATGTATCCGTTTTAATAACTGGAATGAGATATGTTGCTAAATTGTAACAATGCACAAAGGTATATAATGTTTGCAAACACGACGCCGGTCTCAATATAATATGCATGATAACGTTTTGTTATGTTTAATTTTGAAATAATATCTTTGCTATTTATTTCCTTAAAAAAGTATATAATCATTTACATTTTGGGGGTTGAATCCCACCTGGGAGACGTTCTAATCCACACTTGTGAGTAGGGTACACAAAGAATGTTGTCTAGACTTCCAGTATGTAGTTGTCTTCTGGCGCCCTAATATGTGTGCGTGCGTGCGTGCGTGCGTGCGTGCGTGAGTGTGTGTGTGTAAGATCGCTGTCCTTGAGTTTTGGCAATTTGTCGCATTGCTTTGGGAGCATAGGCTAAGAGCACGGATGGAACTCAACCAAAATAAGTATTTGAATTCGTACATGGCAACAAATAGCAGATTTTGTTCTTTGGTAAGGAAATGAAGTGTCTTAGATGGCCGACTTTGATTGTTGGCAATTTGACGCTTCACTTGGTGAGAGTGGGTTCGAAAGACGGACTGCACTCGACTAAAATAAGTACTAGAATTTGTACTAATGACAGAATATGTACTTTGCTAAGGAAGTGAAACCCGCAAAAGTCTTTGTTTATGTCTTTGATTACCCCCATAAGTCTTTGAATACATCCAAAGATATGTTCTGTCTGTCTGACAGCCGTCTGGTTATACGATAACTAATAGTCAAGTAATGCGTGTGTGTGTGAGAGAGAGAGAGAGAGAGAGAGAAGAGAGAGAGAGAGAGAGAGAGAGAGAGATTGTGTGCGCGTGTGTGCCCTTCACATACCATGCACACATTCTTCAACCATTACAGGGTGTTCCATTACCATAAGCCCTTATGCATCTTGAATTGCCACAGCTATATTGGTTATTATGCCGAATGGAATCTCTAGCACTGATGGTGTATGAGCACTCATATTTACATCTCATGCATAATGTATGGAACGGGTTTCATGAATAATGACAAAATCAAAAAGGCTGTTTCCAAACTATATTACAACTATTCAGTGAGTACATGACAGTTATACATATTATAATATTTTTGGCAAATAAAAACTTAAACTATGTGACCATTATTTTAGGATATGTAAATTATCATGGAGGGAGTGCNATTGAGCTGTATCATACATTGCTGCGATCATTTCGATAATCCTCCAACTCAATCATTTCGTTCATTGTCCTTGAGTGATTTTGCTTTCATCGCTATTCAGTGATCAGTTATATCACAGCGTGTTAGCTCATTGTCTCAGGAAACAGCGAAAAGATTCAGGTCTTGCCCGTTTAGCACTTTTGTGAAACCCAACAGCATGATGACATTGGGTTTTTGTCAGGCAAACATGGGAATACGAGAATTTTTGTTCAGAGTCCTACATAGATTAATCACACATATACCATTACAAACAGTTGCTGTTTACGCTTTGCTTGTAAATGGTGAAAGATATATGTCCCTAAAATGGCCAGGTACAGCCAGTTCATGCTAAGATTGAAGCAATTGTACATTTTCCAGTACCTCAGTCTAAGAGAGAACTCATGAGATTCTTGGGTATGGCAGGTTACTAGTATTATAGAAAGTTTTGTCAAAATTTCTCAGATGTTGTATCACCACTTACCAAACTTTTGGGAAAAAAGGTAAAATTGCAGTTGTCAGTCTGCATTTGAAAAAGTCAAAGCCATACTCATGAATTCCATAGATTCAACATTTTTATATTTTTGTTGAAAGAGCATAGTGAGATCACACTCGAGCCACGATCGTTGACAACTTGGCAGCCACATCTGTATTTTTTGTTCTTCATGTGTTACCGTGTTGCCTTCAACCTGCACCCTGTCAGCCTCCAAGGCGCCAGTAATGTGATAACTGTCACTGAAGCACCGTGCAGGAATCTCTATCCAGCTGCATTCTCTGTCTTGCCAACGATAATCTCAGGTTTAGTTTTCAAATGTGAATGTATAAATATATTGTATGAAAAAATATGAAATAAAAACAGTTAAATATTAAAATTCAAAACGACGAAATTCCGGTGGAGAGATTACGCATTGAAAGAAGCTATTATATAGGTTACATGAGACGTACTATATTTCTTTAACGAAAGCATCTCACAGTATAAAGTGTTTTTGTTTCTGGCAATTTCGTTTTTCTAGCCATATCAAATTTCAAATCCAACTTGTTATCTATAATCTGTTGTTGTTGTTGTTGTTGTTGTTGTTGTTGTTGTTAAGGTTAAGGTTAAATATGTATCACAATATACCCCTCCTTACTTGTTTATAGTTAGCTTTATAATACGAATCTTCATAAAAGCTTCCTTATATGTAAAAATCAACAACGTTGTTATCCATAAAGTTGTGTATATATTTACTTTTAGGGAATTGGTGAATGTTGAATGTTGATGAAGATCACATTTATATTTTATACAAAATATACATTTTTGATCATAAGGTAGTGTGTGTTCGTGTATGTGCCCTCGCGTGTGTGTGTGTTCCTGCCTGCATGCGTGTATGCTGGTGTAAATGTGACTGATTGTTCTAGTCCGAAGTGACACCGTTTTTATGAAGCTAGTCTAAGGGATACCTACCAGGAACCAAAATCGGAAACACTTTCTCAGAAACACTGAATCCAGGACGTTCTGGCCTTGATTTATACCCTTCATGGTGGGCACCAGACAGCGAAACAACACATACTAAATTTAAGCGGCTTTCGGTATGACACAGAGGGGGCAGTAACCCTGATGTTCCTCTCTGGATAGATGTTCTGTCCACTACACATCAGGTCACGATAATTTGATGTATAGTTTTATTGCTCATGTTGAATGTTTCATTTAACGGTTGTCACTAGTATGTACTATTATTTATCAAAAATCGAAAAAGGATGACGTTTACTTTTGTAACGCACCATGAGCATCTATTTTAGCTGAATCGATACTGTCCAGTTCAAACAAATAGTTCTCAATTTACTCTGTACAAAATGCTGTACCTGCCATCATCTTGCGTTGCTCACCTTGGTGTTCTTTGAAAGGATTCCACTAATAGCTTCTATTTTGGGTGGGAAGCAAAATGTTTTTGACAACACAAGCCATCATGAATTTTCTTACAAAAGTATATTTCGAGCGTCTCGAGGCCTTTCTGGAGGGGACATGTCATCACGTACATAGAGAATATCGAAGTTTGTTTTTATCTTGTCAGAAGGAAACAGTTTTTGACCACCGAACACCGAAGTGATAAATATATAGCTGATGGGTTTCGAGTAGGTCAATGTGGAATAAGTGATTCATCATAAGACATTATATCCAGTGTTTTCCCTGGAAGAGTGGCGGGCGGACCTGGATCACTTCGGACATTCCAAAACCATTATGCTGACACGCCATGATATAACTGGAACACTTGCAAGGGGCGTTAATGGACTGATTCTTCAAAAAGAGACATCTAGATACGTTTTCCAGCTGGTTTTGTTTCCGGTGATAGATATCCTACTTACAGGGTCATAAAACTCACCTAGGAAAGTCGGATAAGACAGATATTTGTTCTGGAGCAATATTCTCTCTCTGATTCTGGAGCCGTCACAAGGTGTCATCACCATACCCCTACATGTGTACACAGCGGCGTTAAACCAAATTCACTCACTCACTCAACTAATGTAATCGATGGCACCATAACTGGTTAATTAGATTCACATCCGTTCAGAATACTAGGATCGTAAATTTGAATCAAAGGTTCTCATATATCACTATAAGAAGAAAAGAGAATTAATATATTGTCTCTCTGTTGTGTGTGATTTTATGCGACTTTTAGCTACATTCAAGCAAAAGAAAAACACTACAATCGGCTCAAACATTGTACATATTTAGGGAATTGAACCCTAGTCTTTGACGTGAAGAGCTTTCACCACGGGGTTACCCAACCGTCTTCCCCTTTCCACAGAAGGATTTGGACATATCTCATGAGTTACATCTGTACAAACCATCAGCCTGCACCGTGAATCAATACTGATAATATGAGTTCAGCGGGATGCTGTAGCTACAAAAAAGGCATCAAATGAAACTCATTTCGGTGCCCATTTTCACATAATGAAGGTGAAACAAACAACTTTATCTGGTCCTGAACTAATATGCTAGAGTAGTATATCAATTAGACTGACATGCCGTGATGTAAATAGGACCTCACTATAGAGTTCTTGAATGTCAAACGAATCAGTTAAAGATGATTAAAACAGACATTCTCGAGTTTTCAAATATTTGCATACAAATTTCAAAATGTTATAATTATCTTTTAAAAGAAGACAGGTAACATCTATGTCTATATGTCTTAGATGTTAATGTGCATTCTATTTAACGACACACATAAAAGTCACTCATCGTCTTTCAAGGTCGACACCAAAATATGACCAATCATATTTTTAACTTTATCCACATATGGATGGACATTTCCATAACTAAGAAAACACTATAATTTCTGTATGTTATTCTGAGTATTACAGACACGTTGTAGCTGATGGACCTGATTCTGTATGTCACGTTAAAGGCATATATACTATCCAAAAATAGAAACGCATAGGTGTTTTGTATTTTTTAAAATCTATTAATTACCTATTGTGTTCAAATAATCGTCAAAATTTGTAACAAAAGTGTTGATAACATGATTTTACACAATTGCAGATGTAATAAATCGCCTTTACCTGAAAATGTTGATAATCATGAGATTTCTTACAAGGATCAAAAAGGCATCACCACAACGCAACAGAAATCACCTTCCAGTTGAAATTGTGCAGCAAAGAGCATGCTCTGTCTGGCTATAAAAATCCAGATTACTTTCGGAAATCGTCATTTGTTTTGAAGGAGTTTCAAGGTCAAATCACTTCGCCACGTCTTGACGCTGCGACACGAAACATCGCCATTGAAAGAATGCACGCTGGAGATAACCAATCTTCTGTTACCAGGCATCTGAATGTTAGTCTGAGCACGATATCACGGCTTACATCTCGTTACAAGCAAACAGGCATAACAAATGACCGTTCCCGTACAGGCTGACCTCGAGTCACCACTGCAGCCCAGGATCGGTACATCCAGGTACTACATTTGCGTGACCGTACTGCCACGAGTGAGAACACAGCAGCTAGGGTGCCTGGACTTCGGAGGATATCCGGTCAAATCATTGAGAGTGATTGGACTGAGAGCCATGAGACCCGACGTCTACGTCGTCACCATCGCGCTCAATGTTTCCGTTATCTAAAATTATCCACTTAGTTGTACAGACATTTCCTTCTTCTAAACTGATGTAAAAATTCATGTACTAAAATATATTTGTTGACGAGTTATACATGTTTGAAAATACAACATTTTCGCAAAAGATATTTGGGTTGTGCGTTTCTATCTTTAACAATATATATTAGGCGACCTTTCACAAGGCACAGTGTTGCTTTTTTCGTAAATTCATCCTTTACACATCGTCACTTCCAGTTTAAAAGTGGAGTGCTATCAAAGACTGAATTGCAATTGACAACCACAAGCAGGTGTGCGAGACAAACATCGTATTGATATTATTTAATTACGTTACGACCACATGCTCATCGTCGTCATGGTATAGCACCCGTGAAGTTCCGGGTTAGAATTGGTTGCGGAGAAAAACAAACATTTTTCAACCGTTTTAATTGTATATGTGGCCCGTGAAGATCCGGGGTAGAATAGGTCTTCAGCAACCCATGGATCGGGTAGTCAGGCTCGCTGTCTTGGTTGACACGTGTCATCGGTTCCCAATTGCGCAGATCGATGCTCTTGCTGTTGATCACT
>VKKT01001838.1:47957-61688 GCA_008038995.1 Haliotis laevigata | reverse complement strand
CAACTGATGAACCTGTGAAGGATGGTCAGTTTCACAGCCGTAACAATG
This sequence comes from Haliotis laevigata, assembly GCA_008038995.1. Classification (NCBI taxonomy): domain Eukaryota; kingdom Metazoa; phylum Mollusca; class Gastropoda; order Lepetellida; family Haliotidae; genus Haliotis; species Haliotis laevigata. The sequence continues at coordinate 61,640 of VKKT01001838.1, read as the reverse complement.
TCTGTTACACAACTGATGAACCTGTGAAGGATGGTCAGTTTCACAGCTGTAACAATGTCTGTTACACAACTGATGAACCTTGCCTTGAAGTTCATCCAGATATGCTGATTCGAGCATGCATTCAAATAACAGTCTAGTGTCACTTGTGTTAGCACCAGTATTATCACATGTTGCTGATGTTGCTGTTGTTGTTGTTGCTGCTGCTGCTCGTTGTTCCACGACGATTTCTTTGGTGGTTATGGTGAAGGGTGGGTGGTACGCTTTCCCTCTGACCGTTTGTGTAGTCAGTTGACGTCTCAGGGTCGTCTCGAGATGTCTAACCCCCAGCAAGACAGGTCGCAAGAGGTCTCCCTGGTAGTGTTCTCCCTTGTCTCACCAACTGTCCATTTCTTGCAGTCACCCTGTAGCAGTATCTCAGATTTCTACTCATCCTATGAAAGCAAAAAACATCCAAAAAAGAAATATGTGAATACATTTGTTACAAATATGGGTCATACAAGTTTTGACTTCTAACAAACAAGTTTTGACTTTTGTTATACAAGTTTGGATTTCTATCATACAAGTTTTGGTGTCATAATAGATAAAAATATTGTAAGAAATACCTTTTCACGTATCAGGAACGCAGGGTGTTGGATGTTCGTGGTATTATCCATGTTGTTTGCTAGACTCTTAATGTACTTAGAGTGAGGGATTTTATATTTTTTTCTTTAAATGAATTTTCTGAAAAAAATTATGGAAATGTTTTGAAAGATCTAAAGAGGTTTGAATCCATACGGTCGTGATGTAATGCCATCTGCCAAGAGGTATTGCTTATCATCCTGAGGAGTCTATTTTTGTCACTTTGTCTGTGTAAAGCGTGTTGTGAATTGATCGAATCTGATGATAAGTGGCCATATTTTGTTGGTGTTTGAAAAGGCAGTCTTTGTACATCTGGTGACGAAGAGGTTTTTGACAAAGCTTTTTTGAACACCTTTAGGAGTGCGTTTCTCGATCTGTTTACTGTGAGTTTTGTCAAAAATAAAACTATAGTTCTTGGGTCGAAGTCCAACAAACTCTCTGATCGTCTTACCACTTACTTCATTTTTCATCAAGCCAATGACCTTGTGTCTTTCCATAGAATAAAGCGAGTGGTCTTTCGAGTAGTTTGAAGTGTCAAAGAGGTGGAGGTTCGCTAACATGAACTCTTGATGATCGCGAAGAGGAGTACCCACAGGGGACCAGATTTGATAAAACAAACTGTCTGTGTCTGTCATGAGAACCCTGACCTGATCGCAAGTGTACTCCTTTAACATGACGTTATAATGGAAATCATAGAGAAGTCTTTTAGCGTGCTCCAGGATCATGAACCCAACGCTCACGTTTTGATTCAGCGTCACACACACTTTCTTCATGCTTACCACGACCAAATTTTCCGAAAATATATTGACACTTTGCAGTCAACCTTCTCAGTCTTTCTTCAGGGGTGATTAATTCAATTTGCTTGTAATTTCTTACATTTTGTAGCTGTTTCTCGTACACAGCGTTTGAAAGCAATTTGAACAAATCTTTCGAAAAGTCATCTGTGGATTATTTTCGTTTTTGTGTGTTAAAGTCAATATAAGGTTTCATCCATTTGGATTGGGTAAATTTCAGTACTCTGTGTACTTTTGGCAGTTTCAAACCAAATCGCAAATATCGCTGCAAAGTTCTTAAATATATGACATATTTCTCTTTATCTTTCAAGGTTGAAAACAGTTTGGTCCCCTTTGCCTTGTAACCACAAACATGTGAAGCTTTTATACCCTGGAAATATTATGCTCACACAGCAAGCTCGAGTAGGTCTCAGTCAATAATTCAATATATATATTAATATATTTGAATATATTTGTCTTCTACTACTCGGGATCTATGAATATCACATATATTCATCAAATTGTATACTACTAATTTTAAAACGCAATCAGGGCTCTTCAATTATGTTTTGGACCAATATGGTCTAGTATGGCTATCTTTCAATATATTTTCATAAAGTTCAAAACACTGAGTGTGTTATAGCGAGGGTAATGAAATGAGACCTAGCCTATCGTCTTAAAGGGGGATATAGTACTGTTCTGAAAATTATCTCCTAATGAGGACATTATCAAACCCTAAATAATTTGCCATGAAAATCCGCATAGGCATCTTTTAAGATGAATGATGGAGAAATTGTTTTAATTCGTGAAATCTTGATACGTCAGGGATAGGGAAGTTTCCATCTAGTTTTGATGTACACCTACACAACAATGGTTCATGATTCGCATCTGTTTGTCTCAAGAAAATAGGGTCACTTGACACGTGCAACACCTGTCGACACCTACACACACGGGAAAGTGGATGAGTTGATGCCAAAAATATGTTTTCATTGAGGTGTGCACAGGAAAAGAAACACACGGTCCCCCTCCCTTACTCATTCCTTGTCCAAGTTCGTGTTTCCGTAAGAACTCAACATCCCCTCCAACATTTTGAGAAAATTAAAATTGACGTAATATCTAAGAAATCAACCCCCTCAGTGCATGTTTTTTCTTTGATTAATCAGAATGTTTAGAACTTGCACCCACTTCGATCAACCCACGAATAAACATTTACTATAAAATGAACCCCTCTGTAGAAATTTCTTTAAAAAAGTTTCCTCAGGTTCATGATCATGGATTTGCTGTTACTGTTTAACAACGATAAGAGTGAATTTCAGATTTCTGGGGGCTACTCAACAAGAGGGACTTTGTTCCAACTTTCCGTGTCTTACTGACAATCGAGGAGAACGACACCACCTCCTTCGTCTACGACAGAGACAAGAGGACCCTAAGAATTAAAAGGGCTCGATTTCCAAACGAACCTCTACTAAGGCTGAAAGAGATTAGGGATCTTGGCAAATTTACGATTGGAGCCGAATCGGACTTAGAGAAGTACCACTTCGATAAGACCTTCGACCATATATGTTAAAAATGTAAGTATTACAAGTTTCCATATATATTTTAAAACTAAATGCTAATTTTCCTGTTATGAAACATCTTTGAGGTGTTTTCTCATATAAAAGAATGAGAAATGAGAATGTATATGGTAAACAATAATTTTTGATTGTGTAGGGTTAATGCATGTCGACGTGTTGGTTATTATAATAGATACACCTGTTGAGGGTCGTATCTATCTGTCTGTCTATCTATCTATCAGCGATGGGTCATTTGAGGTTTACATTGTTTGCTGACCTAATTCATTCAAGTTAAAAAAGTGTGAAAACAGTTTAATAAACAGCTCATACAAGTCAATAAGGAAACTATGTACGGGATCGTTTGCTTTAGATTATATGACAAAACTTGAGTTATATCGGATGTGTGTAAGGAAATCACGATCGCGATTTCAGGACAATGTGGGTTGGGGTGAATGAAACAGTCCGTAGTGATATGATAGAGAAAAACTGAACTTTTCATATTGTCAAAGTGATTAGTGCTTACCGCTAATTGACTAATTGTATTCAATGTCAATCTCTAAAAAGTCATTTGATATGCATCAGTTCATTTAATCTAGAAGCGACGGTTGATATTATGATGATGAATTAAAGGTTGACGAGGAAAGTCATGTCTAGACGCTGCCAGACTATTTAAATGGATTGTTACGTCAGTGATTGAGACGAGTAATGACTACAAATGAGGTCATTTAACAGTGACTTTGTACTTGGCATAATGTTATTTGTCTATGTCAGTATTGTCTGTGTCAATACCCTCTTCCATTTTATCATCTGGTTATTTTGTCTCGAGAATAAACTGTTAACGATAGTTCAGATTTTTTACTCCAATCACCAGAGGACCTTTAAGTAGTTTATTGACATGAAACATGTGAAAACACTCTATTAGTAATTGAAACATAACCTGCATAGATTTAAGGTGTCGAAACTAAGAATGCAGGCATTGATGTCCGTAGTAGGGTTTAGGTGTTCTACCGCCAAACCTTCTATGGTAAGCGTAGTCTACATACATGACTTCAAGAGTTAATTCCCTTGACAGAGTGTTTATGCATGGGACTGCAATGGAGAAACGTGATAGTTGTATAATTTGATACCAAAATCAGTTACGTTTTGATTGAAATAAACATTTTTTACACGCTACCCCCCTCAGATTCTCAATCTATGTTATCAACTAATTTCAGTACATTCGAGGAGTGGGAGCGAGGTGTGATGGCATTCAGGGCCCCGGGGTGTCGAGTGTGAAGGGTTAACGGTAAATCTTGTAAGGGTGAGTACATGAGGATAACGATTACTGTGTGGACACCTAATTATGGATATAGTAATATGTAGTATCAATGGACAAAATTCTTTATGTTCAGTTTACTCAATTGTAAACTGGGTACCTCACTCCAGAGATTTCATTTGGTCAATGTGATGTATTATTCTGTAATAATTTTCAATCTGGGATGTTTCTAACATAAAGAAACACTATAACTTCAATTTGGTTATGTTTTTTATGGGTTTTTTCAGAAAATTGGTCACCTATTACAATTCCTTCTACAAGTTCTATAACTACAAGTATATTAGTTGAAAGTATGAGTGTAATTGCCACTCTCTATCACACATACCCTAAACTATCGTGGGTTTTTTCTCTCTTTCTTTCCAGATCTAGAGTCTGTGAGGACAACCGTAGTCTCTTTGGTGGTGTCGTTGGTGGTTGCGATAGCGTCGGGTGTAGCCTTATGTTTTAGGAAGAATATACGAGAAGTTATTAACAAAATTTGTGACTTGACATATGACTCAGTTGTAAGTGTGTTGTTTTTGCTGAATGATATTTAAACTAAAATCGTTTTCCATGAAAGTTAACTGGCATATAACTACAACTTTTTTGGTGGAAGTTTATTACCATTATTCGATGTTGTCATGTGAATCCATAGTAATCAGATTAGTTCGTTTGTCACAATTCCATGAATACAACTCATGATTTTTTCGCTTGAAGTTGTTGTGAGAAAATTGTAATCCGTAATATATTCGAGAAAAATACATCCTGAAACGATTGACTGATCAGATTTAAGTCCTTTCTTGTTGGTCCAATTGGAATCACGTGCCTTTGATGTTGAATCGACACTATGGTCCTTGAGAAATGAGTTGTCAATCTGTGCTCTTTGTTCTTTATGGGTTAGAATGTTAATATAATTTTATGAGATATTATTGTGCTGTCTTATGATGTATTGTTGTTTTTTAATCATAGCCGAAATTAATTTGCTTAGACTTCATTCCGGCCTACATAGGACGAAGAGCACAGATTGTCTGTTAACACATGTGTAGTATCCACATTGATAGGTGAAGATGGAAACTGTTTCACAAATATAAATCAGGTGCAAATAATCAAGAGATTACGATAATGTTATTTTAAAATTGAAGTACATGATAAAAATGGACAATCTTTATCTCTTGATTAATTGTATCCGTTTTATTTTATTTGTGAATTGAGGGTCTTAGGTAATGGTGATATCTATCTATTCTATGAACATAGCAACAACAACAAAAAAACAAATACTTATAATTAATTGTTTATTGAGAAATGATTAAAATATTGGTTCACATTAGAATGTCGGATCATATTGGAATACTGACTAAATATATTAATGGAACATTGACTGATTACTATCAGATTACACTGATGTAAACACATTCCAGCAAGAAGACTTCTCTATCTGAAATGAAGGAGTAAAAATATCGAAGACTAATAATGACATATATACAACGGTCACAGATTACAACTAATGGGGAAGATAATCTGTTATCTTGACACATGGTTATTAAGGATAAACTTATATTCTGATTCACCCAAGAAAACTAGTATATAATATGAGATTCTAAGATAAAATAATATCAAATAAAACCTTACACAACTTTGCATTTGCATAAAGAACATTTGTGACATTAACTGCTATACACTCAAGTACATTATCCTTAAACATTTGAAGAATTGAGTAATATTTTATCATTACTCACCTAAGAAGACAGAGATTGTGTCAGGGCTTCCGGTATTTCCTCTCCGTCCTCTTCCTCCTCCTCATTAATTCCATCTTCCATGCAGCGAAAAAATTCAAGTTTGTTGAAGGTGCGATTAGTTTTTGATCGGGCCTGTCCCTTGATACCAGATGTGTTGAAAACTCTAGGGCCTGTGTGTATTGGTTGTTTAGTAGAATATCAAAACGACGAGAGTCATCCTTCTGCATGACCGGAGTTAAAACCACCTTCCACAATGACTCTATGCGGACGTCCACTGCCTTATAAGACATGGTGGCAGCTGGCTGACTCGACATCGTGTTGTATCTTCTTTGATTAGTATACCATTTTCATCAGCTTTTTTCATGAGTTCATCTAACGGTAGAGTTGTCACCGTATGTTTGAAGACTTTGTCGGTACTGGTAGAATCTTCTGAAGCAGCACGTTTAGACATTCTTCTGGTATATAGGACTGACTGACTGACTGAGTTTAGTTTTACGCTGCATTTAGCAATATTCCAGCAATATCACGGCGGGGGACACCAGAAAATGGGTGGTATATAGGAAAACAGTTGAGGCAAATGATGGCTGGGGAGCAAGTGTAAGTGTAGCTAAAACTTGAAGCTCTCGTATATATATCTGTTTTGGTGGTGGTGGTGGTGGTGGTGGGTGGGTGGGTGGATGTGTGTGTGTAATATTTGACTCCCCCCAAAATTTATATGGCATATGGGAGTGGAGACAGAATGTGGGCGACGATGAACCAAAAATAGAAAGGCTGTAAGGTACATCGATGATGTTATTAGGTGCCCAGGGTGTGGGCGACGATGAACCAAAAATAGAAAGGCCGTAAGGTGCATCAATGATGTTATTAGGTGCCCAGGGTATGGGTGACAATGAACCAAAAATAGAAAGGCCGTAAGGTGCATCAATGATGTTATTAGGTGCCCAGGGTGTGGGCGACGATGAACCAAAAATAGAAAGTCAGTAGGTACATCGATGATGTTATTAGGTGCATTGTGATGAAAGTTGAGAGTGGAGACAGGGCGTGGGCGACAATGAACTATAAAAATAAATTGTTGTTGACACAGATGCGAAAAGACTTTCGACCCAAAAGGTCGGTGACATCTGAGAGTGTCCATCCATTGTTAGTGTGAGGTCAGTAGGTACACTTATGACGTCAGAGAGACACATGAGTGGTTGCGAATTCATCAAAAATATACTACTTTTGGTGAGTGAGTTTAGTTTCACACCGCACTCAGCAATATTCAAGCTATATGGCGGCGGTATGTTAATAATCGAGTCTGCACCAGACAATCCAGTGATCAACAGCATGAGCATCGATATGCGCAATTGGGAACCGATGACAAGTGTCTACCAAGCCAGCGAGTCTGACCACCCGATCCCATTAGTCGCGTCTTACGACAAGCATGGGTTACTGAAGGTACATTCTAACCATGACCTTCACGGGTCACAGCATTCCGACCTTCTTTGGTTGACCCGTACCTAAACTTACAGGACTCTACACAATTCTGGATGACTCGCATCCATATTTTGGAGACTCGTCCAGATACTTGAGGAATGTTTCCCATATTTGGGTGGCTTTACCCATATTTGGATGGCATACCCTTATTTGGATATAACCGTAAATTGAAAACGTTGAATCCGCAGATATTTCTCAGAAGCTAAACGTTTTCGGGTTTTAAGCTATTGGTTCGTAACCCGGTGGTATAAGTACGAGTAGGTATGGGCTATGAGTCCGCCAAAACGTTTGGATACCATACTCCGTGGGTACGATTACCCAGTTCTCATGTTTGTATGTTCACGCCGCACTCAGCAATATCCCAGCTATATGGCGGCGATCTGTAAGTACAGACCGTTTGAGTCAGAAACGGACCGATGAATTGCAAATTTTTATCATTGTACAAAATTGCCACACAAATATAAATAGTACACGTTTATCATTTACTAATACCCAACAGCTTTCTTATATTTGAAAATTTTCCGGTTCTCTAAGAAACTATCATTAAAATTTTGACACAGTTCACTATTTGTTACGAGGGAGGAGTGCACAGAAAGGGGCAGCCAGGTGTTAGAGAAGCACCTGCACAAGTGCCCACCAAGTTATTGATTCATTAGCCTGTGCTGTGCCGTCTCCATCCTTTCTCGCACACCTGGCTGTCCCTTTATGTTAGGTATTAGTAAATGATAAACATGTGTACTATTAATATGTATGTGGCAATTTTGTACAATGATAAAATTTGCAATTCGTCGGTCCGTTTCTGACTCAAACGGACTGTAATCAAGTCTGGACCAAACATTCCAGTGATCAACAGGATGAGCATCGATCTACGTATTTAGGATACGATACCATGTGTCAACCTAGTCACCGAGCCAGTTAGTCGCCTCTTACGCAAACATGGCTTGCTGAAGACCATTTCTAACCTTTTCGCCAATGTCTTCGTGTTCATTACCAACACTGTGGCACTCGCGCTGCAATGGCTTTCTCTGGAAACGGATACTTGATGGAAGGACCAACAAGGAACACAGTGCGGGCCAAGGCCAGCTTCCCTTTACTGGCTTCCTGTTAAGTACAGGATTTTCTTCAAGATTCTGCTACTGACGCATATCTGCCCCTACGACGACCAGTCCTGCGACTACCTTCGCCAGCTTGTACATCTGCATGTACCCACCAGAGCTTCGAAAATCTAGGCCCAGAGCACTAAGATCAGGACACGCTCAGACTGACACAGCCAAGTACTAAAACCTCAAAGGGTGATACAGCCTTTTCTGTAGCAGCACCAGCTCTATGGAACAATCTTCCAGTCACCTTCAGACAAACTGAGTCCCAGTCACTTTCCAAGAACTGAAAACATACTTCAAGTTGGTTTTTGAAAGGAAACTATTTTTACACCTTATACAGCAGGCCTGGGTCCCGTTCCTCAAAGCGATCTTAGCGCTAAGGTGATCGTAACTCCCATACTTTTACATATTAGACTTATGACAGTCGTAGCGCTACGATCGCTTTGAGGAACCGACTCTGGGCTGCTGTGGAACTGAAGGACCGCATTGGGTATCTCCATCAGCTGTTTGGTCAGACATCATCGTTCACAGATCCACACTAAAGCTCATGAGTGGTCTGTGCATCTTCGTACCTGATAGTTCGGTGAGTAAGTATGGTTTTATTCCATATTTAGAAATATTCCAGCAACATCACAGCAAGGGACTGTAGAAACTTCAAACATTGTACCCATGTGGGGAATTGATCCCAAGAAAGCAAACACTTTCACTGCGTGACCACCCTGAATTGGTTATGTATAAATTTATTGGAACTGTGACACTTAACATGCTTTCAACATACCCAGTCAAAAACACTTCAGTCTTCATTTTTAAGTTTTCTCCCACGATGAAAGGTCAGTCTCAATTCACCATTTTTCGTTGTACATGAAGATCTTTAGCACAAAACAGAGTTGAGAACTGCTGAGACGTTGAACAACAACAAAAGTGATGTCATACTCATTTTATTTCATCAACACTATCGTGCTCCATTAAACTCTTGCATATCACAGTGAAAAGCAAACACACTCACTGAACCTATAAGACTACATGGTATAGTATTTATGGTAATATTCTTGCAAATCTTACACCACTCTGTTTCAAATCATTATTTTCACATTTTGACAGCAAACCAACATTTTGGAAGAATATTAATCAAAATTCACACAAATCATATTTGAATATCCTTCAGGTAAACAAACTGCTTCGATGAAAACATTCTGACAAACAAAAAACACACCAAACAGCATGTTCCATACTTCAGTGATCTTAACTTGTTATAGTGGTATTTAGAAGTTGGTGTGATGAACAACGAGGAGAGTTCTATGGATATACAACTTCTTTAATATAATATGAACGACGTTTCGTTGTAGCTACTAACACCGTTATCAAGCAAATGCTTGCAAATGAATCAAGCAAATGCTTGATAACGGTGTTAGTAGCTACACCGAAACGTCGCTCATATTATATTAAAGAAGTTGTACAGTATATCCATAGAACTCTCCTCGTTGTTCAGTGATCTTGTTGATTGCTCAGGTGGAAGACATAATTATCATTAATACATTGCAGTGAATCTGTATGAAACATAAACATATCCTCAAAATCTTTAAAGCCAATATGCACCAACCAAAAAAATAACATATATTTTTATATTGGCATTTAATATACCGGTAAGCAATGATTCTGGTACAGGAGTAATTCCGAGTAGAATTTAGGAAAACTCCCCAATATAATTATTCAAATATTTGGAATCCAAAACTAACTCTTACAATTTGGTTTTCATCATTAAAATTTAGTAAAAATATCATTTCATCCAGATTTATTACTTTACTTTTGCTAATTCAAACTAGAAATCATATCTGTAGCCATCAGATATGTGAAATCATTCCTGATGTGAGGTTTTAGAAAAACTTAAAAACACAGATACTTTTCATACTTTCAATTGCCAACAATACTGAAAAGTTGGGTTCAATGCTGCAAGTCCACATTGATACAGGTTGTAGACTTTTACCAAGGTGGTGAAATCCACATGGTGTTGACAGATAAAGAATAAAAAAAAATCAGGGCTTAGAAAAAACACACTAGTAACTTCTGTCATCTCTGGGGGATGCCACTTTCAAAAGCTCCAGAAAAGCTCTTCTTGTACAATATACAAAAAAAAGATTTACTATTACCAAATTTAATTTGAGTTGCCTGCATACAAATAGACATGAAAATGTCAAAACCCCAGTAATTGTATACTACATCGCCTAATCAATGGATCAACTTTTCAGCTTGCTATCCTGTTATTTACATGCTCACTGCTGTATATAATATAAAAACAAAGTGATACACCTCATTTATAGATAATTCAATATGCAACTCGCTGCTTTCAGTTTCTGAACAAGTGATACTCCTAGGACTGCCTCAGAAAGATAATTAGAAGTCAGCTGAAACAAGACTTCAAGAAGAATCAAGTATAAAATGTGAAATTATAAGACTAAAAATACCCACTAGACGGGACCCAATGCAGTAAAAATGTACTGGATACCAAATGTACTGGATACCAAAAAGTAACCTATCTACACAAAGTTTATAACTTATGAGTAAACCCTCAATATTTGAAACAATTATACATAATCCGCAACTCGGCATTGGTGCCTCGTCATTTGACCACACATGCAACACTGTCAACATACATATCTATGAATCATAAACAATCAACAGTCAACAATTTCAGGAAACAAATAAAATTAACAGTTTCACATGACCAAGGTAGAAAACTGATACTAATAACTATCTTTGACATTATATAATAAACATACATATATTATATATAAAACAACCAAATCTCTGAAGCTCTCAATATTGATCTAAGTGCTTATACAAGCAAGGATAAGACACATTATAGAAATATCCTTCAATAGGAAAATTTATTATAGGGGTGCATGATTTCTGTTTGCATGTATGGGGGCATAAAACAACATTACACAAGATAGTGGACCAGCAAACTCTGATACAGACCAATATCACTGACACCCTCGCCCCAACACACACTGTTTCTTTTCAAAGTGTCAATAGACAAAATCTGACTCGTTGCTGCATACACTGATGGGTTGGTTCACTGCCGATAACTTGCTCACACAATTAACTAAATAGTGTGTTAAATTTTGAATAAATGTGATAAAATAAATTAAAAACACAACTCCAGATATACAGTTAACACCTTTTATAACTAGGCAGAGTAATTACAGGGGCAAATTGCTAATTTAGTTTGGGATTTGTTGTCATGGCGTTTGTGGTGTTACATGTCTGTGGTAATGACTTTGAATCATAAAAAATATCAAAATTCAAATTACTTTTTTTTAAAGTTTGCAAAATACACAAGAAAATATGGTAATAAAAGTATCAGTTCCTTAGCACAGGCTATAATTCCTCAGCATAAGGTGATGTATGTTTTCATGTTTATATGATACAAATCAATTTCCAGTGATCACGGAGAAATTATTCCTCTAAACATAAACTTGTTTATTAACATCTACTCTTACAATAGCATCTAAACTTATACAGCTTTTGCTTCAAACTTCTATAACACTGACACCATCTGTGAACACACAACAAACCAAGCACATGAATTACACTCCGCTATGCGATCAACACCCTGGTCATCATACAGTCAGTTTTAATAAGTTTCAGGTTGTTTGCTGATTTTTCTCTGTTGATGACTATGGTCACATTGATGAAGATGCTTCCCATTGCCAGGTCTCACAATGTATCAAATCTGTAAAAGATGACACAGTGTCAAGGATAACCATATCGATTGTCTTATCTTCAAAGGCCCCTTTGGGAATTCCAGGTCTGAAATACTAGTGAGTGAGTGAGTGACTATAGTTTTGCACCGCACTCAGCAATATTCCAGCTATATGGTGGCAATCTGTAAATAATGGACTCTGCACCAGACAATCCGGTGATCGTGGTCTATAACCTTTACCCTTGTCATACTAGTAATCATGGTGCACCGTAGCGTGTAACCAGAATAATGATGTGTTTCATCTTGACAAGTATTCTGAAAATTTGAAAATGCAAGTTTGTTCAAAATCACTTACAGTGAGTGAGTTTAGCTTTACGCCGCACTCAGCAATATTCCAGCTATATGGCGGCGGTCTGTAAATAATCGAGTCTGGACCAGAAAATCCAGTGATCAACAGCATGAGCATCAACCTGCAAAATTGGGAACTGATGATGTGTCAACCAAGCCAGTGAGCCTGACCACCCGATCCCGTTAGTCGCATCTTACGACAAGCATGAGTTACTGACCTTCACGGGTGCTGAAATACTAGTAATAGGTTGCCTATTTCAAAATTAAGTTGCATTACCAAGTGGACATGTGAACATCTGGGTTAAAATTGATCTTCAGTAACCCATGCTTGTCGAAAGAGGTGACTAACAGTATCAGGTGGTCAGGCTCGCTGACTTGGTTGACATGTCATCGTATCCCAAGTTCATAGATCGATGCTCATGATTTTGATCACTGGATTGTCTGGTCCAGGCCCAATTATACACAGACAACCGCAATAGAGCTGGGATATTGTTGAGTGCGGCATAAAACGAAACTCACTCACTCACTCACTATTACCAAGTGAGTAAGTAGTAAGTATGGTTCTATGGCGCTTTTAGCAATATTCCAGCAATATCACGGCGGTGGGACACCAGAAATGGGCTTCACACATTGTACCCATGTGGGGAATCAAACCCGGGTCTTCGGCTTGACAAGCGAACGCTTTAACCACTCAGCTACCCCATCACCCCTATTACCAAGTGAACATAAAACACAAATACATCATACCTCTTCTCTTCCTTCTCTGCAATCTGTTTGATGGACTTGAGGGAAGGTGCTCTGCCCAGAAACTCCAGCACTCGGAGGAAGGCAAAAGCCAGAAACACTGTCAGTTTGTGTTTGACATTCTCAGTGTGGATACGGATGTCGAACACACACCTCTCCCACCATGCCCTAAGCTGCCCACGAACATTTAAACGGCCTGTCAGCTGCCGGGCTGTCCCTGATATGGCGCTGGAAGAATATATTTGGGAGCCATATCAAAATCTGAACATTACAGAAAGAAAGTGCAAAAGAGTAGGGAAGCAATGTTAACAATGTGGACTTCATGCACACAAAAAGTA
>VKKT01001837.1:73980-84988 GCA_008038995.1 Haliotis laevigata | reverse complement strand
TACTGTTCAAAGATGAATTATGTTTTGGTGGTGCTGAAAACACTATACTTTATACGCCCTGATGTCACACTTTATGGTATATTGAAACAGCTGGTGTAGTGTATTGACATATTTGTATTATTATAATTCTGTAATTGCAGGATTTGATGTCCATGTTGTACATTCATGTGAGCAGAGCAGTGATTTATTGCATGTTTCATGCGTTTTGAAGCTAAGCCTTTTATTGTGACTTCCGACATACAGTTAAACATTGCCATTGTGCTGCTGTAGTGTCTGGCACTGTTAATATCCGGGGTTTTCTCACAGAGAGACTGTTAAAATCTGGGGTATTCTCACACAAAGTAACGAACTGACCGAAGCCTAAATGAATGCTGATAGCATGGGCTATTATTACAAGGTTGTACTGGGAATAGTTTGCAAGCATTACAGAAGTAGATAAAGCAAGGTTTGGATATTTTGCAGTGTTTAAACCATTCTGTGATAATGACTTGTAAGTCAAATATATGAAGAAAGATGTTTACAGAATATGTCAGTTATTTTTATATAGTCATCTATCCATTTAACTGTGATGCAGTGTCGTGCAGCAACCAAGCCAGCAACCTTGACCACCTGATCACTTCAGTCGCTTCTTATGACAAACATGGGTTGCTGAACATCTTCAGGGTCACTGTGTTGAAACATTTTATGTGTTTTAAGAGTTTTATCCACAGATCAGCCAATTATATTTTCAAAGTGTTTTTGCATTCTATGGAAACCCCTTCTATGACAATTGCTTCATTCCAGTGAGGGTCCTACATATTTGTACTGATACCCTGTACACTTCAAGCACTTATAATAGAGAAATAAGTTGTATTTAAAGTAAGTTTAGGTTCAAGTTTCACTCTCACGCAGCATGTTATGTCCCTTGACCATGCCAGGATGTGATCAGCCTTGATTGCCAGCATCATACATGGGCTTAATCAACTTCCTTCCTTCCTGGGGGGTGGGGTAGCCTAGTGGTTAAAGCGTTGGCTCGTCACGCCGAAGACCAGGGTTCAAATCCTCACATGGGTATAATGTGTGAAGCCCATTTCTGGTGTCCCCCGCCATGATGTTGCTGGAATATTGCTAAAAGCAGCGTAAAACCAAACTCAGTCAGTCCTTCCTTCCTTCCTTCCTTGTGTTATACCAGGTTCCATTCTGTCACAGTTATTTAGGAAGCAAACTATAAATATTATTTGTTTGTCTCATTCAGCTGATGTTGGAAATTACATACACTTTACAGCCTATTGTCCAATATCCATTGTACATCTTCTGTCACAATATGTCTGTTTAGTGTCAACATGATGTAGGTTTGTCAAGACCGTAACTGGCAACTGCCAGGCTTCAGTGAGCCAAACAGCCAATCATGGCACATTCGATGACATTTGTGTGATCCAGATGTGTTGTTGTGTTGATTCATGACAGCTAAATATATATCTGTTGAAAGATTATTGCTTCCCAACAGTAATGTGTAAATAAAGATTTTTATAAGATGATGTTTCTCTTGTGATTTGAACAAAATAGATGTTGTTAGACATAGAACCAAACATAATTAATCTAGAATTGCCTTAGAATGCTTATAATCATATATACATACATTTGTGTTGCCTTAAAACATAAAATACACAACAAATTTGATAGGGTGAAACATGTTTCTTATGACTGTTTTAATGCCACTGATGTGTAAGTTTCTGGAAGTTTTACCATTGCTACTGAACTAAAGCTGGAAGCCACTGCTCATTTAACCCATGGACAATAACCTTTGCATATTTTAAAATTAGAACCATACTTATTGCAACTGCCTTTTAATCTTAGATTATGGACTACAAAATTAAGAACAACTAATCACAGACTTCCAGCTGAAGCTGGACACTGGGTAAATCACAGGCAAAGTGTAGCGCAAATAGGGTTGCACAACACAGAGAAATATTACCAGTCTCCCTATATGAGCGAAGCCAGCTCACTTTGCCTGTGGGTAAATGTAAATAGAAATAGAATCTGTACATTATGTAATTTAGATGTCTGTGAGGAATTCCACTTTCTACTGTCTGTCCATCACTCTCTTCTCAATGTCAAACCTATCTACCTAAATACTACTTCTCAAATCCAACTGTTGCCAAATTTGTCTATCTTATGAATTGTGATTACAATCAATTTATACTAAAATTAGCAACAATTTGTAAAAGAATATATGTGTCTTTTTTAAATTTCACTGTATGTTCTGTATATCAGGTTGTGTTATTTTTTTGAGAATAAGCTTCTGTTCTGTTCTGAATACACTTTTGTCCACAAGTTTTACATATAAGACGTGTGTCTTACCTATTGACCTAGTGTTCCCCAGATGTTGTATTGCTGTCACCTGTACTGTTCTGTCTGAATTTATAGAGCAAAACTATAGTGATCATTACACAAGGAAACAATTAATATTATTAATGAATTCAAAAATATGATAATTAACGTATTTATTAACATCCAAATGAAAAAGGAAATTCACCAATATAGGAAAACAATTGTATTTCTGAAATCAACAATTTGATAATTACTTTGTTTCTTAGTATTGGAAAAGGCTAGCAAGTTGCCTGGGCGTACCATTATAGCAGAGACGGTACCTCCTGTCACAGATTTTACCACAAATGAAGTGGCGGGAGAGTTTCCCTGCAGGACAGATGGAGAGGCGCCATGTGTCCACACTGTAGCAGAATACATCTGTTACTGACATCACCGTCTGTAAATCCCGACAGCGAGCATGCTATACAGCTCGATTGATCACCGAGGCCACGACACAGCTGGTCGAGTAGGCGAGGAAGCTGATGTGTAAATCATTGAAATGAATAACCTACCGAGAAAGTACTAGCATAAGACATCGATATGAATAATCACTGTGATCATGTATGTACAAAATATGGAAAAGGGATGCATCGTGTTTCTATTTACGGAATATGATATCGTTTCCCACGTTCCGTTTACAGTTTACAGAACACACTAACCTGTCCCAATAACAACATTTGCTCGGTAAATATTACTGAAGTGAACTCGTACGCCTTGTGGCTTTAAACGTTTTTATTTTACAAACTAAATCATGACTGGTAAACAGCAAACCGTTGTGTAAATACCACTCCAGGAAAAATATTTCAGTTGGTGAATTATTATAAATATGTTAACTTTAAATATAATTGTACAATTGACACAAAAAGTTAATTTGTAACCGTGAGCTACAACCAGTAGTGACCCAGCTAAAGGAATGCGCTATCACAATTTCAATACTTTATCCAATATATTTTTTATTATTCTACCAACTATTCGAATATCTTGCCTTGGACAAAAATATCGTGAATATAAAAATATATTTCCAATTCATTTAGTCATTTCATGAAAAGTATAAAACTGTCTCATGCAATTTCCACGGAAGACATAATTAACTAAGCTTAAGGAAACAGTTTACTTCTTACGACTATTTGTTGCATGATGTTCTATTCATTAACTTGATAAACAGATTCTATCGATTTTTAGAGAATTTCCAAAAGAGCTTCTATCTAATACATATAAGACCTATATTTCTTTTGGTGGAAACAGCTTGAAAGAAAGGGTACGCAGATGGTGGGTGACAGGTCCCCTGCCTGGCACCCTGTGATGTCCTCACAGCTCGTCATGTCCTCCATAGGGGTTGGCGCCAATGTTCTCCAATAGTTCCGGATCTACACTAAGATGTCTTTCAAACTCCTTCACGAAGGCTACGACGTCGACCTTGAGAAGTTCATTCCAGCTCAGTACGCCGTCTTTGTCAACGTCGATGTAGTTTAGAATTTCGCCCCTAGTCACTTCATCTACATCTTCTGTTACATATTCGTGGAGGAATATATTTGTGGTGACCTCCGGATAATCAAATAAAGGTCTTAAAAAGGTAGTACTTGCCCGCTTGAATTCCGACATGAATCCGAATCTTTGGAAGGGCACCGTCTGTTCGGGTGTGGCCACGTTGTCACAGTCCGTGTAGTTGAACCAAGGGATGTAGACAAACCATATGTTCACAGCGAGATTACGGTTTCCAAAGGAATTTACTTGATGGTACCACTTGTATGGAATGTAAAGACAGTCACCAGGTTCCATGGACACTTTGAAAGTCTGAACCTTATTTACCATGGGGTATTTCTCCATATCGACCTTATCCACGTCCAACTCGCTATACACGCCGTTAGCCATCCAACCGCGGTCTTCTATCTCCGCTTTGAATTTACGGTCTACCATCACAAGGTCCTTAGTTCCGTCTAGTAGACAGTTGAAATTCTCCATTTCGTCTAAATGTAAAACTGACTTGGTACCTCCACTGCTAAACCACAGGACCACTGTTTCCATGACGTTCTGGAAGCCGCCACATTGAATGCTACGAGGTATGGACATATCGTCACGCATGACATCGAGCAGATCCTGAACCATATAGATGTCCTTCTCCTTGTAGACGCTGAGAAACTTGCGGAGAGACATCGTGTTCGTTCCGGCATCTCTCACCTCTTTTTTATACTTCTCCACCATAACCGTCTCTTCTCCGAACTTCTCGTTCAAGTAATCGTCCGTCCATCTTTTGAACGGCTTGAAATCCACGTTTTTCAGAACGGATTTGAAATGAACAGGTTTGCCTCCTCGCCTCTGATACTTTTCATAGAAGTCTTTAGGTTCTGGGAATTCGGTTACTACCTCAACTTCCGCCGGTGTGGTATGTGACCCAAATGGTTTAAGATGTCCAGGAAGATCAGACGCCGAGGCCACGAAGAAGACAAAAGTGAGGTAAAAAATCGACTCCATTCAAATGAATATAAAACCTGTCTCCTGCATAAAACGTCTCCAGAGGTCAGTATGGTTGCACACATTAACTGAACCACAATCCTGGATCCTGTCACGTAGCAAGATCTACTTATATGAAAGGTGGTTGGGACAATACTTCATACGACTGAGCTTGAAGAAAAGCTGATACACCAGCTGGCGCGACCCCGCATTCTTATGCACACTTACTCATTAACAATATTGATATTCAGTTTCCCAGCGTTACAATGTAATCAGAATATGCGTGGTTGCATGGGATATTATCAATACTGGTGACTAATATCTTAAACCCCCGTCGGATTACAGTTGCCGCATGTTAATACATTTTTAATTAAAACTGCAGAAATCTTATTGATTTAAACAGTAATGGTACATTCCTGGTTTAATTTGTAGATTTGCTACACAGATATTGACAGTTGCATTGTTTTCACTTAAAACTTCAAAGAATCAAAGTATTGAAATTAATATCGTTTGTTGGTTATGTTTGTTAATGTCTTGGACAGCTAGTTGAGTTACAGTAAGTAGATAGACCCCATGCAAACTTCAGCTACAGTTTAATAAATCTGCAATGTAAGTGTTTATCAGAGCGTAACGCTATTACCACATCAGTGGGTTGGTCACTTGTCACCAATAGGGGGATTCAAACAGGGCTTGGTACTTCGTATTCCCATCTTGATTGCAGCACTCCGCAATTCCAGTTTTTATGACTAGATGGTCGAGTCAGGCCAGACAATCCGGTGACTTATGTTTTGAGAAAGGATGCACGCAGTCTCAGTCAGCTGACTCGCGATCTTCCAAGACACCGAGCCTGACCCCGACCAGATCTATCCTGTTGCTACCTACACAGCAGGGACCTATTCTAATCCAGGCTATATTCCCAAAGATGGTATCAATAACCGGTGGTACATATATTCACAACGTCAGCTCCAGAGACTGGTCAGCTTCTAATATTTACTGGAACATATTCCTTATAGTGTAAAGGCCAACCAAAATAAACAACTATTTAAATGGAGACACGAAGTCAGTGCTCGGTGCTCACGAAAGGGGTAAGCATGTCGTATTCTACCGGTGGCACCAGCCACACATAATGTTCATTTCATAAAGTATCAGTGAGCTATGATCCGGAGATGTGACAACTACACGTAAAGCATGGGGTAGAGTGACTTCTAGTCTTTGAAATGTAAATAGTTAACAGAAGAAGAAATTAGTTGATAAGGTTTCTCAGAACATTGCAATAAGAATACTCAGTTAACTTTCATATTTTACTCAATCTGCAGTAATCTACACTTGTCAAGTATCACAGACTTTCATAGAGTGTTTTGGTTACAAATGTTTCAGGGTCTGCAGGGCGGTAACCATAGCGCATCATGAGTGAGTGAGTTTAGTTTTACCCCGTACTCAGCAATATCCCAGCAATGTGACGGCGGTCTGTAAATAATCGAGTGAGGACCAGACATTCCGGTGATCAACACCATGAGCATCGATCTGTGCAATTGGGAACCGATGACATGTGTCAACCAAGTCGGCGAGCAACGAACCTGACCACCCGATCCCGTTAGTCGTCTCTTACGACAAGCATGGGTTGCTGAAGACCAATTCTAACCCGGGTCAAGCGCATCATGATGACAAATGACGTCACATTCATTTATTTAATCTGTACGTCTTCCATAACATTTTTGTTGATTTTACCAGACCAATTGTGGCGAAACCTGGATTTAAAGTCTCAGCTGTAAGTAAAATGTGTCTGTCTGTGAAATTGAAGTAAAATGTACATGCTCTCCAGAAGTACCTCAGCATCTGGTAAATTGAGCTGATTGTATACTGGTCGGCATAAAAGGGAAATTTACAATAAGTAAATCGATATCTTTCGTTTTGTTGCACAGCCAGGTATAGAGGCTGCCTTTCTGTTGACTTTCTTAGCACTGATCCCGATAGGAGACTGGAGATTTCTCAAGTGTTTTATATGATTCTGACCTAAGATGGATAGGTGAAGTGAAGACACTTAATGGTCTCTGCATTGTTCACTGTGGTGAGGGATTTTATATATCTTAACCTTTTTGGGGGAAACCCGCATTTATGTTGTTCCCCACCGTGATATTGCTAGAGTATTGCTAAAAGCGGCATGAAACCCAACTCACTCACTCATAACCATTCGGCGGTGTATCTTTACTTCAACCGTAAAATATCAGATTCATAAGTTTATTTAATGCTGACATGGATATAGCATCTGACTCCTCATTACATTTAGCATGTATTGCCAGAGGTTAAAGTTAGCGTTGTCTTAGATACCAGCACAGGGGTTAAATGGTTTCAACCTGGTTCCCAGGGTCTGCTGCGCTGTTGAAAAGGAATGGACTTTGTGGCCATTGTTAAACGATAATTAATCATAGATATGAAAAACTAATCTTATTGACAAAATTTCCCAAGGTTTTTTTTGCTAACACAAGACATATCAGCAAGTATAGGGGATCACAGTGTTTGTCGCATTAGGGGTTATATGTGTTGGGTTCTTCATATATTACCATTTAGCGCATGATACGCTACAGATAATGATAGACAGCGAGAGTTAGAGAGAGAAGGGGGTAGAGAGGGAGAGGGAAGGAGTGAGATATCAGTACATGTGGTAAATATATAATTGAAAATCTTGACACACTGAGTAATCATCTCTATAAATATGTTTTATTTTCCAATATTTAACAGTATAAAGATGCTATTATGTAGCATTAATTCAGAATTACTAAAGAAATCTCTTCACAATACAGACATTCTGAACATGAAGAGTAATGAAGATCTTATGTGTGTAAACCTCATTCCTTGCTCTATATTCTACCACGTGCACATGACACAAGTTGTAGCTCTTCTGTGCGCCACAACTTTACTTTAACACATTAGCGTAAGTATAAGTAAGATAACAACTAGATATTCTGGGCGCACAAATAGATGTATATTGTAATGTTTTTTTAAATTTTGCCTTAACGTCATGTCCGCTTTAACTGTACACGGTTACAGCTCATCGTGGCCAAATGACGCCTGCTCTAGGTCATCGAAGAACGATGGCGGTGCTTTCAAGGAGCTACTGTAACGTTTGATAATGTCTCTGACGTCAATCTGAAACAGTTCGTCCCATGACAGATTTGAATCGCCATCTATGTCAACAAAATCAAAGATGGCGTCCTTGTCATCTGCTCCTGGTTTCACAAGTAGCTCCATGAACCTTTCCCTGGAAACATGCGGCATTTCAAGAAGATCGGTGAGGAAAAAGACATTCTCCCTCCTAAACTTATTCACAAATCCATACTTGCTAAAGGGAACTGTTTGTTCGGTCACGTCGACATTTTGACAATCAGAATCATTGAAGAAAGGCAGATGGGTAAGCCAGATATTTATAGCGAGGTTCCTGCTACCGAAAGAATTAACCTGATGAAACCAGTGATAGGGTATATATAAACAGTCACCTGGTTCCATTGTTGCGTTGAATGTCGGAATATCCTTAATTCTTGGGTATTTGTACATATCAACACTATCCACATCAGCATGACTGTACGACCCGTCTGCTTTATACCCGTCTGCCTCAATCAAGTCCTTGTACTTGCTGTCGAACATCACCAGATTCTTTGTCCCGTCCAGCAGACAGTTGATGTTGTCTTGCGAGTCGTTGTGGATGACGGACTTCGTGCCCCCGCTGCTGAACCAAATAACAACGGTCTCTATGTGGTTCTGGTAGCCACCACACTGGACACTTCTCGGGATATACATATCTCCGTACATGTCCTTCTTCAGGTCCTCCACGAGGTAGATGTCCCGGTCCTTATACATGTCCAGGAACTCTCGCAGCTTCTTGGCGTCCGTGCTGCCATCTCTCGTCTCCTTCTTTCCTGCTTCAAACGCCACCTCGATATCACCAAATTCTGTCCGTAGGTAGTCATCATCCCAGAGTCGAAAAGGAGGGAACACGGCGTGCTGGAGAACAGACTTAAACAGGACTGGTTTGCCTGGTCCATGAAACTTCTCGTGGAACTTGTGGGGGGGTGGAAACTCGGTCATGACCTCGACGTCATGTGGGACGGTGTGGCTTCCAAATGGTTTCAGATGTCCAGGGGGATCGTTAGACTTGACGGCCAAGATACAGACAAAGAGAGCACTCACTCTCACTGCCTCCATGATCCTTGCTTCAGTGGCGTGTAACTCAGGTACCCGGATACGGACCTACATGTGATGATCACCTATGTATATCGATTGTTGAAACAGATGTCTCGTACGTGCAGTTGTCACCGTGTCATTTTTAGGGGTCTTCATATAACGTTACCCGTTATTGTTTTGATTTCAGTTTAGAATAACCTACTGTTTTCATTTCCAATGTATCAGTGAACAAGTTTGTAATTTATTTAATATTTAGCTTTTTATTGTGAACTGTCAGACAGGAAGGTCACGTCCGTCCCTTATGATTGTAGTAGCAGTAGCAGTATATGCAGTAGTCGTAGCAGTAGTGGTGATAGCCCCCTTGAAAATTTCACTGTTCAGAAAAGAGAATGGACAAAGTGCCTCCGCGCTGCCATATATTCAATCAATCCTCATGTTCGCACCTGAGTGTGCTGTATACACACAGCCTTCTGCCGTCCACTGGTTGATACTGCGGGCCAGATGGTGCGTGTGTTTGGTAACGAGCGATGCGGGAGATAAATATGTGAATAAAGTGGTATTTATTTATAGATGCGGAATAAATAAATGATGTCAATCGAAAACATCGTGCGATATGTTATTGTGTTGCCCACGCTTAGATCCTGACTGCAAACACAGACATTATTAACTGTACATGTTTGATATCCGGGTTTCAGCGAACAACGTACCTATTCACTCACCCTACCCCACTCTCGCTAACTCACTCAACCACCCACCCAAAGCGCACTCACGACACCACTCATGAAACCACTCGGCACTCACTCAACCGCTCACTCAACCACTCACTCAACCACTCACTCAACCACTCGGCACTCACTCAACCACTGAAAAGCTCATCAACTCACTCATAGTTCATCATGTTAATTTCTGTCTCTCCATATCGTCCGTGTAACCGTTTCTGTACTTTATACTGACGACGTGCGGGGTCCCCACGCGTTTTGAAGGGGTTATATGTACAGAAAGGTTCTATTATGAAGACTTTGTGTAGTATATATGTACAAACACACTGTCAACCAATGCTATTACCTGGATCAGTAAGCGACGAAATAACGTTAATATAGTATTTTCGTTAGAGCAACATCGTTAGGTGACTAGTGGCTGTTCTCCGTTTGCCAGTGATGTCATTTGAATATCACCAGGACAATAGTTAGTCGAACACAACACAGCAAGTTCATATAGGGCGAAGTACAAAATTACAGGCGGCATTTCAATTTTCAATTCAATTTTTATTTCATGAATCCCACAGGTAAACAACACATTTTATTAGGTACAGTCAAGGTAACAATCATTTCATCATGTTATCCATAAATTATTATAGTTGGTGTGGATATACCAGCATTCAAAAACAAGCAGGAAGATGAACCTTTCCAAGTGTATAGAACGCTTCACTGGCCAATACCTCAGACTCATACAGTAAATTCGGTTATATTTATTTATCTGTTATAAATAACTCCAAGTTTGGGGATGGCAGAATGGACTGGTAATATAACGTAACATCATTTATAACATTAATGAATTCACTTTTGAAATACATGTACCATTACTTTCTTGCGCCCATTCGACCACCTCTACGAAATAAAACAATATTTTAGATTAACACTCATACGCGTTTCCATTCATCTGAATATTCCCAAGTATGTTAAGTTTCTTCCGTAGACCAGTTGTAGTAACATACATAAAAAATGAACACAGCATCTGCAGAGGCAATTTCCTACTCTGGTCACATTACGACAGCAGTGGCAATTGTTATTCACGTCACAATAGGACAGCAGTGGCAATTGCTATTCACGTCACAGTAGGACAGCAGTGACAATTGTTGTTGACGTCACAATAGGAAAACAGTGGCAATTTCGTCACAGTGGTAATTGTTACTCACGTCACAGTAGGGCAGCAGTGGTAATTGTTACTCATGTCACAGTAGGACAGCAGTGGTAATTGTTACTCACGTCACAGTAGGACAGCAGTGGTAATTGTTACTCACGTCACAGTA
>VKKT01001836.1:65431-79162 GCA_008038995.1 Haliotis laevigata | reverse complement strand
GAACCCGCTGGTAACTTCAGGCTGCTACTCCTTTTTCCATATTTTATTAACATAATTTAGGAACCGTTTGTTTAAAATATACTCATTTCAAAGGCTAGATGTTAGTCTTGTGTTTTGTACATAATCCTCCCTCTGTACGCAGGTTTTAATCAATTGTATATTCCCTTCATAGCTCTCGTATGCTCATTCTACCGAGTGAGTGAGTGATGGCTTTATGCCGCTTTTAGCATCATGTCAGCAAWWTCACGGCGGGGGACACCAGAAATGGGCTTCACACATTGTACCATGTGGGGAATCGAACCTAGGTCTTTGGCGTGACGAGAGAACGCATCAACCACTATACCCAATCGCTCCAATAAACTACCGATGGTGGCCCCCGGGAAGAAAAATAGGTTGTTATTTTTGTTGCATGTGGTTGTCTGAGGCCTGCATTATAGCTGTGAAGTCGGGACAAACAGACAACAGCTGGTCCACAACACCTGGTACACAGAGACACTATAGAGTTTATGGCCAGGTTTAACCACTCATTTGACATCTATGAATGCATGTCGGATTACAATGAAATGTCTGTAACCCTGTGATATTTCTAACCTTGTCACCCTCAGTGAAATCTATGACACAATATTTCGGATAACCAATGAACTATCTATAACCCTGTGATATTTCTAACCTTGTCAAGCTCAGTGAAATCTATGACATTCAATATTCCAACATGTCGGATAATGTTACGCTGTACTGTTTCCAGCCATGTAAAGCAGACTAAAAAATAACATGCTCACACTTGTAAGCCTTTGTTCCTTTAATACTTCACAATCACTTCCTTCCACACTCAGGACGTGATGAAGTATGAAATTGTTGACAACAGCGTCGTTAATGCCCAACAATGCAGAAAGGAAGATCCGGAGCACCGCATCAAACATTCCTGTGAGTGGGAGGCGACTATTTTCTGAGCCGTTTGTGACAAATCTGCTACTCTGAAAGTGAATCTTGTCATAAAAATATATAAATCCAAATACGTTTGTTCCTTGAACAGTTGTAAAGGAGGAAAAGGTAGCGTAGTGTTTCGGGAACCTAGATTAAAGCTTAGTCTCTGAAGATATAATTTAGATACGTGTGGTAACAAATAATCCTATTTAAATTGAAAAGGAGCCCGAGTTTGGTTGATTATTCAGACTAACTCTAGACTTGCTTCATTTAGATTTAGGGCTTTAGCATTGCAAGAAGGGCTAGGCTGTAGTGACAATATTGTGATTCGGGGACTGTGAGACAGACTATGGGGAGCCGTGCAGCTGATGGACTCTAGTCAGGCAGACATAGTTTATTTGTCTGGCCAGGGTACATACATCACACGCTCAAGCGTTGTACACATATACAGATGTACACAGCCACTCACAAAGTGTTATGGGAGGCTAAAAGCTATTTAAACAAGCAAACCAAAAATTGTACAAAAATATACTTACGTTGTAGAATTTTAAATAAGGTTCTTGCTGTGATAGGAATTACTTTCTTGCACATTGACCGACGAAGAAAGTGACGCTGAAATTAAGTATTAGGTTTTGAAGATCCACCCATCCATATACCCACCCCTGTTCAAACCTCACTTGTACATTTAATGAGAGAGAGAGAGAGAGAGAGAGAGAGAGAGAGAGAGTGTGTGTGTGTGTGTGATATACCCACCCCTGTTCAAACCTCACTTGTACATTTAATGAGAGAGAGAGAGAGTGTGTGTGTGTGTGTGTGTGTGTGAGTGAGAGAGAGGGAGGGGGGAGGGGGGCAGGCAGACAGACACAGAGAGGCAGACAGGGAAGTGTGAGGGAGAGTTACCGTGTAAATTTGACAAGAATGAAAATGAAATGGATCATAGGGTGACCTATGAAATGGTCACAGTAAACTGATATATACTTATCAGTGAGTGTATATTTGTATTTTTAAAACATACTTTCATCCAGGATTCCACCCATTGTTTTCCTTACTTAGATCCCTCGTGATAGATCCAACACCAACCTTCTGACCGCCACCCCCGGGCTCCCCACCCATCACACCTTCTGCCACATTTTCTATAGATCACACAACCTCCTGGCCCTTAATGACAATGAAATGAAAAATAGGAGTAAGAAATGTTGTCAATTTTAATTTATCATCACTTCCTTGTCATTACGATGCAGTAAAATGGTAAGTTATGTATATTTCGCTAACAGCTGGTCACCTGTTGTAATGAATCATAACGAACGTCAATCATCTTGACCCGTGGCAAGAGTGCTGTCCCTTTGATGCGCGTTGGTCACAGGTAGACGCCGGGTTTGTCACGTTCCACGCATTAAAGCAGGGATGTGGTCTAACAAAAGGTAGCGTATTAAATGCCGGAATTAATCTTCTGGGCATTAGAGACGACTTCCCTAACTACGTGTGACGGCTGCTAAAGATTTAGAACGTATTCTGAAAGTTTTACTGTCCACACCTTGATCGTAAACAATGGATGGAAACGTCACACCTTGTAACAGCTATAGGGCGAGGTTCTTGAAATACTTACCTGCGTGTGGAGCTGAAAACAGCGTAAGTTAATAAAATTATGCAACAATTCAAGCACTGAAATCTGATTTCTTAGATTATGTAAACAGTGCATTGTAAGAATCTGATATGATATTTTTGGCCAATCATTTGAAAGGCACTTTCAACACATCATACTATTCTGTTAATAACCTGTCCTGTATGAAATATGACGGATACTCGTGTGTTACTTGTAAAATTGAAATCGGAGGAAATTTGAATTTTCCCTATCTTATTCAGGGTCTATCACCTTGTGTAGACTACATACACTCAGTGGGGTCTTTGGGGCAAAGGAGTAGTGAGTCATGTAAAGTTTTCTCTGGTTACATCGGTGACCTCACAAGCACAAGCACGTGACGTCACATTATTACGTCATTCGTCAAATTACGATCAGAATGGACACAATGCATATAATTGTATCTAATTACGATACAACTGCCGTACTTTTTTCTCCCTCTTCAGAAAAAGGAGAAAAGGTTTTGATCCACCCTCTTTTAAATAATTCGGTGTTCCAGCTATCAACCACTTGGAATGGTAGTAATACGTCCAGATCACCACGCCATGTGTTCAGTCCATTCGTACAAGGCGCCCTCTTTTCTGTGAAGATGTTCCCCTCTTGGATGGGTTCACTCCCAAAAGACAGACCTCCCATAAGGCAGACTCAATGAGTACACTAATTAGCTGAGCCATGCTGTCCACCCCTAATTCATTAATGAGCTGATCCAGAGTCACTACAGGGTACGTATAGTAACAACACACTCCTATCTCCTGTGCCCTTCTGAAAACATATTAGTAATCCTTTTACTGAAGAGAACAGAATAGAACCGAAATTGTATTCTAAAAATTCACATATAGTGACACAGAGATTATACAGCATACTGATACATGTTATAACATTGAACAAAGTCCAGGTTTGATAAATTGGCAACTTTAGAGTTAAGTAGTGAATAATGACTTATCATAAGATAAACATTTTTTTAAATAGTACGATGTTTACATAACTAATAAAAAATGAAGTCAATCGCAGACATCTACCTTCACACTATGCATAAGCATAGGCCAGTTGCGTCATGTTCAGAAAGAAAACACTCAAGATCATGCAAGTAGAAATAACTGGAGAATAGGACGTTTTTATAAACTTGTGATTCTTTGCTATGATCCTAGGTTTGAATCCAAGATTCACTCTAATTATAATCACGGTTTGTCTACACCATTCAAACATATGGTTTCATTCTAGTAGCAAACGTTTCAGCTCTGCATCAACATGTGCGTTACGTCCACATTAAGCGTTACACTACTATCACAGGATTGTCTGGTCCAAACTCGATTATTTACCTATAGCTGAAATATTGCTGAGCGCGGCGTTAGGCAACAAAGCAACTCACCAACTTCAGATAGAACCGAAACACTATCATGTCTACTCCTAAAAACCAATAATACATTTTACTTCTGTGAAAATATGAAATATCATATACCGATGTGAGTACAAAGGGGGAGAGAAAAGAGAGATTGCACACCCGAAAACTAAAAGTCTGCCAATTATTAAAATGGAACAAACATTAACGTGTACAGGCCTTTACGATGAGAATGTAGCCATTTTACTTCCGCAACAAAAACAATCAAGAAATTGAAATCGGTATCCCATAGTTATTGCGCAAGGAGTACAACGAATTTCGTACAACGGATGTCATTCCAGGGATCACTGCCAGCCCAAACCAAGTATAGTTTTACCGACTCGATGTTTGGGATGTTCTTACAGACCCAAAGCTCTGCTTCTTATTAGCCGAACAGAACGTGTCTGTCTATCACCAGAGCCACTACAGCAATCTGTTCATAGCACTCGTCACAATAACCATCACAATTTATTCCAATAATTAGATCGCAAAGTAAACACACCGCGCCATCTGACCAGTCTTCTCGGGGAACCATGGGGATATGATGGCTTGTAATAGAGAAAAGGTCTTGATCCACAATCAACTTTAATTAGATCCAATTAACCACGGGGTTAATTAGCTCGAGGTTACACACGTCCTTCCTAATTGGACGAAATTTACACATTAATGTGTCACTCAAAAAACGGACTCATTTGTTACATATTTCGAAAACCGGATTTGTGTTCATTTTCACTCCTGAAACGAAATCATTTTCTTTGAATAACCCTTGTATTGTTGGATAAAGGGTCATAGGTCACAAGTATAATCGTTCTGATAATGATAATAATTATCATGGAAATTATGATAATAATATATTGTAACGTTCATATTTAGGTTGTGTAAGGTTATTGCGTTACAACATTATATCTGTCACGTTATTACTGGGTAATTGTGTCGATAAGTGTTATCTTGGAGAGTATTTATAGTCAGTTTCATGAAACGGAATGTGATTGTGGATGAAGATTGCTTTTAAACACTTGACACGTCATCGTTTTGGTTTTCGTCATCGTATGATTGACTCTACGAGGTAATGTTCACAGTTTCGGGTGCATGAACGATTTGTAGTTAACGAAATGATAAATAATGCAATATTCAATGTCAATGTGTTCTGCTGGGGTAATATGTGGTTATGTGTTCTGTTAAGTGTTATCTATCCCGTGTTTTTATGAAATATGTAATATTTGGTTCCGTGAATGTAATATTTGGTTCCGTGAATGTAATATTTGTTTCCCATTTTGTTTTACAGCGAGCGCACGTGGTGTACATATACCTGTATGCCATTAGTAGCACAAATATATATATTATTTCACTACATTCTTATCCACTAAATAATGTCAGGTCGGAAAGATTCCTTTATGTATACGTGTAGGTATGAATGTATATGTGTACATACGTGAGCATGTATGAAGATGATTTGTAATTTAGATATTGGAAACTGTTTGTAGTGGATTGAATTTTGTTACATATTAATCTTACATTATCATATAGATTATACTTTGATAACTGAAATGTTGGTATAATTACTTATTGATTTTAAGTGAGGTGAAATAACACATAGAAATATCCTTTTTGATGTGACTTACGTTGGTTCCAGCACTATTCGTACTATTATAGTTGATCATTATTTATAACCTCGCCGCTCAAGCCGCAACGCGAATTCTGACGGAAATAATTACACCGGACAAGAAATACAATCCACAACCGCGAAATTCTCCACAAGATTAATCTTGTCGAGAGACAGAAGGTGGCCTGTTTGGCCTTGTCCATTACAACACCTAGATACATCGATTTCACTATTGATTGACGTTGTCAATATCTAGAAGCCAGCTGAAGGTTTGTCAGGCATAATGTTTAACACAAAAGTGTGGTAATTGGTAACGATTTAATTTGAAAGAGGCATGTGTACATTTCACTACAGCCTGACCGGATCACGTACAGATCTAACCTGGTCGATAACCCAACACATTGTACATATCACTAGCGCTAATTACAGTCGGGCTGTCAATCACGACCCAACTCGTTTGTTCGCAAAAGGTTATGAACACGCACGCTTTCCACGAGTAGAGTTATAGATGTGGGTGAATCGAAATCGCAGATGATTCACCGGTAACATAAACATTGAAATAAACAAAGCGGCAACTACGTGAAACTTGTCGTTTCCTGTTAGCTGTTGTACATTTGTTTTTAGATGAAATGTACACTTTGTAAAGGGACTTTGGCCATTAATATCAGTGAGTAATTGAAACATACCTAATTTCAATTGATATAACGCCTTCTCTGAAATCACATACAGCGACCTGTTTGCCTATAGATGGCATCATTATTTCTGTTTCATAGACACAATTGACACAAGTTCTCATCATCTCCATAATGTGCACATACTGCTCTTCACAAGGCTAGAATATGTTTGTGTGTTTGTGTTTGTGTGTGTGTGTGTGTTTTTGGGTGTGTGTTTGTGTGTAAATGTAGAATTAGAGATCGACTCATATCATTTGGTTCAATGGAAGTATGGATGGATGTGTGGATGAACGGACAAACAGAGAGATGGACGGATGGATGGAATGGCATGGCTACTGAAGGAGGCATATACTTCAGTGGGGACTTCACAGCTGCGGGTTTAGCCACCATATTACAGTGGAATTTGTTCCTGTAAGACACATGGTATTAATATCTATGTCTTCAGCATGTTCTAAATGCTTCTGGGACGGTGGAGTAGCCCAGTGATTAAAGCGTCGGTTCGTCACGCCCCAGACCCGGGTTTGATTCCCAAAATGGGAACAATGTGTAAAGCCCATTTCTGGTTTCCCTCGCCGTGATATTGCTGGATTATTGTTAAGAGCGGCGTAAAACCATACTCACTCACTCACTCTAACTGCTTCTTAGCCATGGACCATTACGTTTTGTGGTTTTGCACTACGTTACATCACAATCAAACGGCCATTTCTGATTTGTTTAATTTTCTCCACCATCAAACATCAAACACGACTACGTACGTTCTTTGACCGGTTGTTAAAACCATGAAGTAATAAATCATACAGCACATTCCCCAAGGAATATCTGACAGACATTAAGAATGTTCACACAGAGGTGACATATTAGTCTGGTTTAATATAACATCGTCCTAATCTACGAACGCCGGCAAGATATGAAATATACATGCATCATCAATTTTCCACGACAGGTAGGCTTATATTACCTCTAATCTGAGCGTCGAAATGTACACCACTAATCAATAGCCTGTATAGTAACCTGATGCATACATACTTACACATAATCGATATATTTCTTATACATTTCCCGCGATGCGATTTGTTTGTTGTTCGGTTGCTATAGGAACGGAAATATTTATTTCACCAAAATATTGGTATCCAAGGAACCCAAGGCTAGAAAGTATGGATTTACGTAAATCCTAGAATTAAGGTCACACGCAGTATGTGGGCATCACATCCATTTGTTGACCAATAGGATCGGATGTTTTTAGTTATTGCAGTATTGACGTGATCGTAAATAAACTGATTTTTTAACGAATATGTACTAATTGAGGAGAGACGATTGTCAATATAAAGATAGAATGTAGGTGATATATTCTCACATATACCGTCCAATGGCGTCGCGTGGTGCTATGTTCTCTAACAACATATTACTTTGGACGATTACATGAGATTATGTAAATACGACAGCGAAAAAAATATTTTTCATTTTCCAAGGGCGTATGACAGAATTAACAAATTAAATTGAAATATAGTTTGATAAATTGCACGAATCCTGCACTTATTTTACTTTAAGATGAGTTTAATTGAACCATTTTAATTTCTCAACCAATTATTAATCTCAGCGATCGATTATAGAAAAATAACCCTTAAATAAACATGACATGGTTGCTAATTATGAAATAAACTTTTTTAATTTAAAAAAGCAACAAAAACCTGAAATTATTTTGTAAACCCTTGCACAGATTTATTGTACTTCTCTTGTCAACAGATCTTGCGCGGGCACGATTCTCACGCAAAAGAAAAGGTAATGGGACAAAACGCTTTGATTTATTTTGTCAGCTAAACACAAGGTCCGGGGCGCATTTAACACGGTTGCCCAACCTTTGAGAAAAAAACTGACAGAAATGAATCCGTGGGCTCGACCCAGGGAAATACTTTCTTGTCGACATAGCCTTGCGTTGAGACCACCCATAGACCGGCGCCAATAACATTACAGGCAATACGTGACCCCTTCTTTCATCCAGCATACAAAGACTTTGTAATTGACATTTGTAATCGAGAAATCTGCCACATCTCAAATACACTTTACGTTTATACCTCGTGCGTTTTGATGTCATAACACAAACATATTACACCTTTAGTCGAAAATATGCACCCACTTCGGGGAAAATTTCATTATGGAGACTGATCGAGTCAAGATGTTCCTCGAAAAATGTGAGCATGTACATTTCGCTGTTGAAATTGATTACAGTCCGGC
This sequence comes from Haliotis laevigata, assembly GCA_008038995.1. Lineage (NCBI taxonomy): Eukaryota > Metazoa > Mollusca > Gastropoda > Lepetellida > Haliotidae > Haliotis > Haliotis laevigata. The sequence goes on along the minus strand of VKKT01001836.1, from coordinate 70,712 downwards.
GGGGAGAATTGGAAATACACATTTTCGTGTTGATTTCGGTTGGCGTTAAACACGAGAGGTATAAACATGATAGCTTACTTTTTCTCGGTTTATTATGTAATTTCGCGAACTTGAATTCTGACACATCACATTTGTCAAAGTGATGTCAATTTCGTCGTGTTTAGAATCGGATCATGCTTGTGTTAAGAAACGAATTGTGTAGACGTGATATTGCATGCATGTGCGCGTGGTGAAGTGAACTGTCTGACGCCTGTAGACATTAAAAGTGTAATAAACATGCCATAATATGAAATGTACAACGTAAATGACATGGGTCGCGTGGCCTATTGTCTTTGGATCCAAACAGCAGTTATTTGTGTATAGCCTATTTTAATAAACATTACTATTTTAACCACACGTTAGCGTGTTTATAATGCCTGTCGCGTGGAACACCAAAGGGTATAACCTACTTGAAATGCGTGTCACTAAACTCGAAATATACAAGCTAATGAGAACAATGGAACAGTGCATTGTTCCAGGGTGATGGACAGAGGCGCGTTATTTGTAAACATGTTTAGTCGCAGTTTGGGCATTAACGCCATCGCCAGATGAATACTAAATGTCCAATTATCGTTTCACAGTAGATACACGTACATGGCCCTAAATCGTCAAGCACGGTTATATAGGCAAGATGAAATGTACATCTGTCAAAGACAATGCCTGTCTGTCCACATGTCGCTGTCGAGTACAGAGTTCACAATGACCATCAGCAATCACAACGACATCACGACAATATGGATAATAATGTGATGAATGATTAATACACCTCTGTAGAGTACAGACTTCACAATGACCATCAGCAATCAAAATGCAGAGTTTGGGATAAGGTATCTGAATAATTAATACACTGTTCTGTCTCGCTTGATTACATATTCATTTCATGGAGTTGTATCGTGAAAGTGACACTGGTTTATGTCTGTTGCATATTTCAACATGTAAATCTCACGTCCATACAAGTACAAGCTCATGCCACGCCCTCTTACTGCGACATTGTTACAATCAACCCTACTTTTATACAATCCTGACGCTAGATGTTCTCCGAATCAATTTTTGGTGTTGAAGATTTAATACAAATTAAAAATGAAAACATCTCTGTTGTGAAGACACCATGCATGAAACGTTCACCTTCCATGTTTAAGATGCCCCCCGAGAAGTGTGTATATAATCCGCACTCTACCGATACATATATAGCTTGGTGTTACTACACGAGAGGAAACATAATGATCAATACAGCTTCATGTGAAATAATCCATCTCTCAAACAACATGCATCGATGTGACAATTTAACCAACAACAGCAACGAAGAGGATGCTATTGAAAATACCTTTAACACACGTACTAAGAATAACAACGGATGCAATGATGATGGCGACGACGACGATTCTGATGATGATGACGACGACGACAACGATGATTCTGATGACGACGACGACGATGTTGACGATGATGAAAATTGTGGTGGTTGTGATGTTAGCAGAAGTACTTCAGAAGGCAATTTCTCTAATAACAAATGTATGCATAGTAATCCCTACAGTAAACACTTTACTGACGTTTCATAAAATTACTTCTATATCGTATGGCTCCTTTCTTAACCCCAGCAACTGTATCGGATGGCTCCTTTTCTTAACCCAAGCAACATCAAGAGTCACATGCTGAGCCCATGCAGTGGTGGAGGTGTTGCGCTTGACAACATGTTAATGTCCAAAGTTAAAATGTTCATGTTTAAAGTTCAAACCTGCATTGTCCGAATGTTGAGATGCTCGTTTACCCGTAGACTAACGCTTAGTCTCCGAATACATATAATTTTGATAAAAACAAACAATTCCTTTAAAATTGAAAAGGAGACGCAGTGAGAAGGGAGATCCAGAATTTGAGGAAAATTCTCATTTAGGGCTTTAGCATTGCAGGAAGGGCTAAGCAGGGAAGAAAGTAATGTGGTCCCCCACTGTCTGTGAGACACACTCGTGCAAAGGTGGTCCTAAAATATTAAATATTAAATTTCGCTTGTTACCACTCCATTGGATTGGGGCGTAGGGAGGTGATGGGAGAGTGTATGGGTGGACAGCGGTGGATGTGAGGGTAGGGGATTCGAAAAAGGGGGTGGGGGTGTATGGTAATTGGGTACCGGTAACTCTTGACAAACTTAATCCATGAGAACCAATCTCAACGTTGTCAGCTGTCGCAAATCACCACACCCTGTCTTGACCGACATGGAACAAGGAAATACGATAGGGGTCATTAATAACTGACCGGTGCTATGGCCACCACATTCTAATGTAATCACTCGCTAATGTGTTGTTTTCTGTCAATTTGCGAGCCACTGTGGCCGTAGACTTGACCGACGGTGGACCAAGAACCAACAGCGGCCATGTACATGAACAATGATTGACACCCCGAGACCCTTGTTCATTTCAACCGCCAGTAACATGTACCGGTGATATTTGATTCTTCGCCCTGGGAGGCGGTTTCACTTTTCGCTACTCTAAATATTTAGAAGATATTCAGTTTTGTTGTTAGACGTACTTGGTTTTAGTGTTCTGTAGCGAGTCTGTTAGTTTACTTTCAGTATATGTTTATTTCGCCTGCAAATATGTTTTGAAAACAGCAAAAGTCCTTCTAGCTTTACAAAGTATCATATTATGGCCCTGGGTGGGTGGGAAAGTAATGAGAAATCAGGAGTGAAATAGACATACCTGGCCAGTCATCTATTTCGCACACAATGAAATATACATACCCCCTGTCTATGCTTCGTCAATCTTTATATAAAGTGACAGGCGAAACAACGTATACACACATGTTCGACGGTAGATACACATTTTAGCAGAGACCATACAATAATTATATGGTCTCTGATTTTAGCAAACATAAAATGGTTCTTTCGTCGGGATGTACAAGTATTTGAAACGGGTGTAATGGTCTTTTGTTTATACTTTGCGATGTTCCGGTAACTATTTTCAACCAAGTAATCTTTTAAGACCGTTTAAGTTTTTAATCAAATCCAGATTTCCAGTGTATGCTTCATTTTGCCTGTCAATATAGCTGAAGGGGTCATTGTCGGCACAGGTATTACAGATACGTACCCCCAGGTACGTTTCTGTATACAGATATGTACCCTAAACAAAGTCAAAATACAGAAACGTACCCGGTACCCTAAAAGGCGGACGAGTCCATATTCAGCAATCCAAAACCGAAACCGTATGTAGTTGTTCCCGTTCAACTGATAGCGAGTGGTATTCATGTGCATCGCGAAATATCCGTTACTGTGTATTTTCAATACTTACATAACGCAATCAAATGTATCTAATACAACAGNATGACAGTTCCGGTCAAGAATACGACACAATGGGAATGGAATCGTCCTAGGGTACGTTTCTGTATTTGCATTATGGCCAAGGGGTACATATCTGTTGTACCCGTGCCGACAACGACCCCTTCAGCGTCAATATATACACGTAAAATCAACATTTTTACCCCCAGTCGTATGATAAAAGAGTACACCTGAACACTGTGCTCTAAATACCATAACCTTTATACTTTCAACTAGGAACAAACTGGTACTACATAAAATAGGACACTAGTTACAATGTTACTTACAAATGAGGAAATGCCAGTCATAGTGGCCCATGATCAAATAAACAAATGCTTCTTTCCTACTCCTACATTTTGCTGATGTGTTTCACTGGTTTTCAAAATATAGTCAATCCATATCTGGGCTTGACGAGGTCTATCTGGAGACTCATGTGTGTTTAAAGTATAATGTAATCTAACACTTTGAATATGTCGTAGAAATAACGGCATGAGCTGTTACATGATTCAACTTCCTCTCTTGAGAATTCAGATGATCATGCGTCATGACTGTGGAATTTATATGTACATGTATGTACATAAAAAATATATGAATTAAAAGCCTTGCAAGTCTAGATCAAACCAAACTACGTGTAGTTTCCTTGATTCCGCTTGTACCACAAATGGAATATATTCTTTATAGAAAACAAATATTTTAAAGAGTCGTTTTTAAAGCTAAGTTTAAACGTCTAGCATTCAAACTACAGTCCAGTTGTAAAATGGATTCAAATTAGGAGCAAAATGTTACTCACAAATTTAACACTCTTTGGCTGTCAAAATATGCCGACAAGGCGTAGTTTCCTTGTTTCCACATGCACCACAAAGAGGACATAATATTTATAGAAAAGAGATATATAAATATTTCAAAGAATCGTTTTCTAAGTCCAAACGTCTAGGATTCAGAATACAGTTAAATTGTAAATATCTTCAATTAGATGAAAAACTTTACTACAAATGAAATAAACAGTACTTGGCTGTCAAAAGATGCCGACATTGTTAAATTTGCGAAAATAAATTAGATCATTTGTAAGAGCGCCGTGAGACTTTACGACACAATCAACGACCGGGACGTCATGGCGAGTTTCATTTAACATATACCCGTTATCGTTAAATTTGGAGAAAGCAAAGAAAGTTTAACACCAATTCGTCACTTTAAATCCCTTGTCAAAGTTTATATCGACATTCTTCAAAGCAAATCAGTATCGAAGTAAATCCCACACTCTGCGTGACAGGCGTGCAATCTACAAGCGTCAATATCACTTATGCAAGTGACAAGCCTATCTAATTGGCTATCGGTCACGAAAGTCATAACCATCTATGCCTCGCATCGATCCCAGGTTAGACTGACCGGTCAGGGATTACCAGGACACTTTGACCTATCAACACCCTTTGAAATTGACAATATGTCAATCAAAGTGAGAAAAAACGGAATGAATACCGATGATATATCTACATGATGACATCTCGGATACAGAGTGAAAAGTTCATCGATGACATATGTGGATAGCATGATCATGATCTGTTGCTCGAAGGACGTGCATTCTATATGAACAAAATCACTTTTGACAGTACGATACCTAAGTTTTGGTGTAAAATCCAAAATACTGTAGAGGTCTTTGTATGATAGCGACATAAACCGTTCCATAATAATAAATGAGTGAGTGAGTTTAGTTTAATGCCGCTCTCAGCAATATTCCAACTTTACGGCGGCGGTCTGTAAATAATCGAGTCTGGACCAGACATTTCAGTGATCAACAGCATGAGCATTGATCTACGCAGTTGGGATACGATGACCTGACCACCCGATCCCTTACAACAAGCATGGGTTGCTGAAGATCAATTCTAACTCGGATCTTCACGGATGGAGGAACGGCAGATAACAAGCACGTGGAACAAT
>VKKT01001836.1:38347-49811 GCA_008038995.1 Haliotis laevigata | reverse complement strand
CGAGGGGATCAAGAAAAAGGATCTAAGGCGTTAAATGCGGAACAAAACACAAAATGTAATCTCCTATAGCCAAGAAGCAGTTTGACCATGCCATGAGATAGCAAGAATTATAATACCGTGTTTCTGTCTGCATGCATGCATACATAGCTACATTTTTCTTCAAGACAGAGAATTCTACTCTGTCCTTTTGTGTAGTAAATGCTTGACTCTTGTGTCCTGATTTAAACTGTGTGTGGGATGGGCGAGGTCATTTTAGATAACCGTAAACCACAAACTTCTAGGATAGGTCAAGAGACACGCCACGCCGATTGTGTTTTAATCTTTCATTCACTCATCGACAGAAGGTACGTAAATTGATTGATGAACGTTTAAAATACAACCGATGATGTCTATTCCATATGACCTGACCACAGCAACCTAGTGTAACGGGAGGCTGGAGACGTCACCGTTGCTGTATAAGGTTGGCGCTTTAACCACTTGGTTACTGCCTGACAAATGCGAGAAGTTCAATACGTGGCTTTTATTAGCGGTACTGGATTTGAAAACAATAAATATCTTCATAATATGTTATAACTCAGCCATTTAGATTGATTGAAAGAGATCGGATCATTCAGGATATCTTCAAGTTTCATTTCAGAAGCTGCAGTACAACAGCAGACAGTAGGCTACAGTAGAACAACAACAATAACAACAACAACAATAACAAAAACAACAACAGCGGATGTTCCTCGGCTATTTCACAACAGAGACACGGTCTCACTCAAGGCATTAATCTGGGGCAAAAGTACGTTTTGAGCAGTGTCTAGTCTCATTCAATACTCGCGAGATTTGTCGCGAAGTATAGTGACGTCACTAATTCAACGCACACGAGTTACCTCCCTCCTCGAACTAGACATGACAGTAAAATCAAACGCAGGCGTGATTTGGGAAAAGAAATCCTCCCCAGGTTTTTAAAATCGACAATTGGCTTTATTTACCCGTCGCTCCCGCACCGGAGCGTCCGGTGGAGAAATGCCAGATTTTGACACTCGGTGTGATGTAAACACAACGACTTCCCCGCAAATATGTCAAAATTTCCCAAACAACCAACGAAAGAGAGAAAGGGTTGAATTAGTAAAGTCTTGTATTATGAAAGTCGTGTGGGCTTCGCTTGTCGAGGGCTTAATCTAGGTATTTATTTCTTGCTAAACGACGGGCATTTGAGTCAAAGACGCACATAAGCGCTTGGCCGTTATATTTGTATGTTTATTCATTTGAGGGTCGAATATTGTTACATGGAGATTAGAAGGTTAAAGTTGTCCGGCTTACAACAGTTGTTTACTCATGTGTGTTTATTCTTTACTGCGTGTTTACTCTTTACTGTTGTTGAATAAGTGGGATGCCTTCAATGATGATTTTAAAGATTTTCGGTACATTTTCGGTTTGTGAAATACATACATATGAGATTTGAGAAGAGCAAGATATCTGGGCCTCCTTTCACAAAGCACTAAGGTGATCGTAAGTTACTAAGATAACCTTAGTGCAATGTTAAAGAACGGGAGTTAAGGTTAACCTTAGTAAAGGTTGCTTCGTGAAAGGAGCCCCAGAAAGGTAACTGTCAGTGCGAGTAAAAGAAATAAACACAGATAAAGACTACCGGCTTATACTGTTTATGATAACTGTTTTAAATTTTGTCTTGATATATTTCGAATAAGCCCAAGACATGAAACTGGGTCAGAACTAGTCCAGCAAATACTAGTAACTAGACGACTTTGCACTATACCAAGGTGTGATGTAGGCCTTGGCTGGAATACGAGTTTATTCATATGAACTAGGTCAGGACAGTCCTCAGAATCCTTTTTGGTTGTTTGTGTTTAATAGTTTTCCGATTGCGCTGGAGTAATGCTGTTCACCACCCTACAGCTGGACTAGTGCGGCGTAAAACAACAAACACGGGCTGAAACTCATGAATGAATGTTGTTAGCGTGAAGCATATCGATATTACAATAATATTATCTCAAAGGTAAACTGCATACATTAAGTGAATGTCTGAGTGAGGGATAATGGCATCCGGTCTACAGTGATACTGAGTGAGAGTAATGATGCTGACTCATGGGTTGTAACAGAGACCATATACCGGTATATGGTCTCTGGTTGTAATTATGAAAATCATTCTCAAGGGTTAACTAAGTGGGGTGGGCTTCATGCCAAGTTGGGTAGTGCTCAAGCAAGATCACGACAAGAGACATACCAAAAACGCTTCACATATCTAATTCCAATAAGAAATAGAACCCGGGCCTTCGACATGATAAACGAATGGTCTATCCAGTGGGCTACCCCATCTATCATATTGCGAAATTAACTCAAGACGAGACATAATTATACTCAGCAACATTAACCATATGGACAAAACATGATGTAGTAAATTGTTTATAGATGTCTCTTGCGAGTATATATAAAACAATGTTGAAAGAAATGTCAATTATGCCTCTCATAATTGCATAGGATATATACATGTTTTGTTAATAACATTCCTTTCGTGAAATATACAAGAAAACCATTAGTGCAATTAACATACTTGTGTGTCTTTAACGTCAATGTGTGTATGCACAGCCGATATAAACACGATCTAGCAATTATCTTCATTTGCTTTGTCATCGGTGATCGATATCACATTCAGTTATTGATCACATATATAAATATATTGATTTGACATACGGCGCCGTTTCACTGACACCCTGCGTGAAAATCATAAAATGAAAGTCGTACTGAAGCACGTGTCATGGACATACCATAGATGGCAATTAGGTTTAATCACTTCTCCACCGAATGACCTTGACTGCACCGACAGCTTCTAGTGAAGTTTGGTACACATATTTAAGGATTTTATTTTGGGAGTTTTAATTGCGGTCACGTATGCAATTTTGGTACAGTTACTAAGTTGACATCGTTCATGACAGCCGTTCCGGTTGGTACTGACAACGACGAGTAAGGCCTGGTTTAGTCTGTCTCACAGTCCCTGAACCACAATATTTCAAATTCTTTTTCTGCAATAATGAAATCAAGATTCTGATACTCCATCAAAATGGGGCTCGTTTTAAATTGTCGTTGAATTATTTGTTACTATCAGAATTATGTATATTCCAAGACTAAGTGTTAGTCTTGGCCTGGTTGAAAGAATGGAAGTTTTACTGGAGACAAAGTTCATATGAGAGTATAATCAGAACACCAGCATCAGATTATAATTATTGTCATTATTTCTTGTGTTACTGTGCGTTGTATGGTTTTGTTTAGTTTTGTTTTCTGGTCAATGTTACTTTTACTTTTGAGGATCACCTTTGGTGATAACCTACGCCATGTTTGACCGCTTGACCATCTCGGTGACCAGTTGGTATGAAAATAAACTATCTATAGAACATTGCCCCAACTTCATCTCCATTAAATCCGGCCAGTTTATTTTCACAAATGGACAATTTAAGAAATTAGGCAAATACTGGACATTTTTAAACACGCCGGGGGGAATTTTATCATTCCATAAAACAACAAATTCTGTCGTTCAAAAACATTCCCACCTACAAGTTATTTTAAGCTGTCAAATTCTGAAGTTTTTCAAGTTAATGTATGGTCACTTTGTTTTGAGTGGCCTAAGGCCAGTGGTCAATTTTGTTCTGGTCAGTTTGAGATGTCGGCGTCCTGGACGAATTTCAATTACCCCTTCACTCGACAAACAAACCATCGAGGACACAATAATGTCCAGTCCGGAATGCCTTGACCAAGGGTCAGTGGCCAAAATTTGAAGGGCGCGTGAAACCGTAGAGATAAACACGTGGTTTATGATAGAAGTTGGGTCTAATATCACAGACAATGATTTCTGAGAGATGAAACTGTTGTCACGATTCTATAACGCACTAGGGGGTGGAGTTTACGAAGGTCACGGAAATGAACGAATTTGACCGAATGAACCACTACAAAGAAAAAAATGTTTTCTCCGTTAGAACAGAAAATTATGTGTTTGTAATAAGCCCGAGAAGAGTTTTTTTCCTAATACAAAGAAACGTATCTTCAAAGATGAAAAGATGTATTCCATTCATCCTGGCTTATCCCTAGCCATGGAAATTGTCCACTCGAAATATCAAAGGGGCCGACGTGAGCACATCTCATGATAGACTTTTTGATGAAGTTAATTAAGTTAGACTGATGTATCTGAAAATCGTGTTCTATGCTGGTAGCAAGTCTCTTCGCCAGTATCAATATTTAAAGAGACGCTCGCTACATCTATCTCCCATACGACAAAACTAATCGATTGCATAACTTGTATAATTCCAAACCAGACAACTATTATTAGAAAATCAATTATGTCAAGGTTGAGATTCTAATTTGCAATTTTTCCGGCTTTGAAATATTACCCCCAAATGCCAGTCATGACGTCATTATGACTTTATGATATTGACAAAACTCCGTGGGGTATTTCATTCCAGATACATCACAGCGATGTGATCAGTTGCTGTCGATAGCTTTCTATACCTGCATTGTTCAGCGCTCCATTGGTGTCGATTTTCTTGTCGATTGCTGCCACTCTTGTGTAGATTGCAATACAAAGCACTGTCACACGCTACCAGTTGCCCAAGGCTGTGCCCAAAGTTTGATTTAGAGTAATGTTCTTGATAATAGTAAATATTTGCACTTTAATTTACCACAGAGACAGGAAAAACTATTGTGTCCATTAATGGAAACACGTAGGTAAGAGCAACAAAATAACAAACAAACCGAGACCAACCACACCTTCTGTCTCATTATAACACGATTGTTGTTACTGGAATATTTAAATCAATCGCAGTTCATTAAGTAGATACCTTAACGTTTGCTTCAAGACTCACAAGCAAATTATTAATAAGGAACAGATTCCAGTGATGTCAATGCCAAATTGTAAGTGCAATTTCATTTAATCAGCATTTCGTGACTTCAAACCAATGTATTAATACTTGTCTTGATTAAAAATGTCCCGTTTATGTTAGGATGACACTACTCTGTCAATCGGATTTGAACAATCTATCCGTCAAGTATTTGTATCTCCATCAATAATCATATAAAACAGTTCAATATTCCAGCAAAATATTCAACGAATCGCAAAAGGTTTTGAAGTATGACATGCTGTCAAAAGGAAGAATTATCATGCGTAATGGAATGGAATATGTTCTGCACTCTTCAGGTATTTGGCCGAGTGGCCACCGGGATATTATAGCCACGTAAGGACGTAATTACGTCTATGTACGTGTTTGACACGAAAATAACCTCGTAGCTCATGCACATTCGCAGTCCATGCACATGTTGACAATAGTGATTTAAAGTGTCCCCTGCTTTGGTCAATTTGGAGCTTTCGAAATTAAGGAAATACACACATGGCTCGCTAACCGTGTCTTAATCACATTTTTTCTCACGTTAAAACAGTGATTCATTGTAATATAACCTTCCTCCAAATTAGACTGACCTCGCGCCGAAACGTGTGCCTTCTGTACTAGACATCTGGTCAGGCTTGTCTTAGGTTTTGTTCCCAGAAATTAGTGACCGCATACAATACTTGAGATTGCTAATATAGACCAACACGTCCACTTGGCCAGTCAGCAAAGTCGATTTCACTTTAATAAAGGGCAAAAATCTCTTAACAAAGGTCTGCGCCTGGGATCTTGTTTCTGCCCCTTGCTTTTTACCTTTCATCCAGATTCTTTTGGCAAATTGCGGCTACAACCATGTCACTGATCAGCTAAGAGACCCTAATATCAGAATAATTGGCTGGGGGACGGGTCAATTTAAGGCGTTTGCCTCTCACGACCTTTTGCTCCCCAGCGACAGGTGTTTCGGTGACGCGACCTGACAAAAAAACGCTTCCTTTTGTGGCTCCTATTGAAAAGCCCCGTTACGTTTGAATGGCGGTGGTGATTGTGAATGGGGTAGTGACTCGTCACCGGGTTAGCATGGGAAAACCAAAAACCGCGGGAAATTCCGATACACCTGGCGCTTCTCTGAACAAACTGTAGATATGAGGTTTGAATTTTAAGCTCCTTCCACCGATGGTAGGTTGCGCTACGGTGACTGATATTACAATTCCATCCTTCAGCGTGATGTAGGAAGTTCAGTGAAGTTTGGCAATGGGCGGGAATTTGTGCACTATGGGGTTTTTAGAAGAATGTATTATCTTGTACAAAACGTTGTAGGAAAATCAGTAGTGAATTTGCCAAGGATATCGGTACATGCTGATGTTTTCCAAATTATAGGGCGTTTTTTAAAAAAATAATAATAATAATTAGAATTATCAACTAAAATTCATAATCTTTCAGAAACATGTATTAGAAGCTAATGGGTGACATTTTGACAAATTATATGAATAAAAAGTTCATATTTTACAGCAATAGCGACGTTTGTGCATATATTATACTACCATTGTCATTGCGTGTAAAATAGATAATATGTTGCAGTCTATAAATCATGCCTACTTTGTACAATATAATTAACGATTATTCGCAATTTCTCGGCAAATCCACCTCTGCTGGTCCGTTGTATTCAGTGTAATTCAGACGTAACAACTATAATGTAAATCGAAATGCAATTACCATTTTTTTGCAAACAACGCAAAGCCCTCAACACAAACATTGTAACCAAATACGTTTTTGATGGACAGAGTCTCAGACATTGGCATTGACTGAATACGAATGATTTGACAACTAAAAGTACATGGCGACATATATCACACTGAAATGGACCACAAACGTTGTATATTTCATGTCATCTATTGTGATTACATGTCAATATTTGTGTGTCGCCATAGAGAGCCTGCTTAATCTTTGGCGGTGGTCGATGAAGGAAAATGTAAAAGTCATTCACAGGGCAAGGAGGCATAACCTTACTGCCGTCACACACTGGTGGTCGATCGCTGGGATTTAGTTGATAAATGTTACCATTCCTATGAAATGTTGTCAATAGCTAAGACATAGCACCGTCCCAATTGATCATTAATAGTCATGAAGGACAGGCCCAGGCATATATTGCATGTCAATAGCATTGCGGTTCCGATCTCAAACGTTCTCAAGCATGTGATTTATGCAGTAAGGTAAAATGACTGTAGTGACACCTTTGAGAACGTTTAAATCTATTCATCGTCACTGATAACATTTGTATTGTTATCTCTAAGATCTGCATTATCTTCATATCTGCTATGTTAATTTCATACCGTGCTTCACATTGCCCATATTGATTACTAACCTTTCAGCACACGTGGCATGTCAATAGCAATCCAAGACACTTGTCAATTTCAATTCCTCTGACGCCAAGCTCTTTTATGCCAAACACGAATAAGGTTCACAAACAGAGACCTGTAATTATCTTGTTTACATTTACCTGTTGTTGTCAGATGGCCAAGTCCTTTGATCTTTACCGCCAGGTTATATGATCAAAAATTACATGTCAACAGAGGAGTGTTAATTTCAAATTTGATATCGAATTGATGAAACAATGTGAGGACAAGTTCAGTATTATTAAATCAAGATCAGTGTATTAAAAGGAAACATGTTATCTCAAGAACACCCAGACAGAACATAGATTCATGGATGGCTCTCTGGTTTGTAGAGGCATTGATTGACTAGTTGTGCAGATTTGTGTCTACAGAGATGGTCCTGGTTTCAACCCGTTATGAATGCACCTGGTAGCTAAACTCAAACCTGTATGGAAGTTAAGTGAATATGAATAGAACACCAAGGATGGCACAGTGGTTTAAGGCGCCGCAAATATCAGACAAGAGTTGCGTCCCTTCCGCATCATAGTCCGATGATCCTGAGTTCAAATCCCACAGTCCGATTCCTGGTTTGCCTGGTCGCGCGTTTCCACAAACGTCTAGGCACTGCATCAGTTTTAATTATTCTCCCACATTAAGCTGGTTCTATGTGTTTTGTAACAAGAAACCTGAACCACTCACTCTCTGTCGAGGCAAGTGTGTATTATACCAACTCAAAGACATTAGATGTAAACAGTAACCCCCTTTTATCCGATGTTCTTCACAAAGTTCATCAGAGCTTAACTATAATAAAGTGACATGCCCATGACAATATCGCAACCGGTAGTTTGGTATTCGTGGTGACAGTATTACCCGTGATAAATGACCAAGGGCGAAGTGGATGTTGGTTAAAACTTCATCCAAACAAAGATACAACCACAGGGACGGAAATAATTCTCCACACATAAGAAAACACAGATGTCATGTAAACAATCGTTACAGTCCAAACAAACAAGTGGTCGATAGAGTGAACACTGACGAGATTAGCCGATGGTTGATGTAGAGAGCAATCAGGCAGGGTCATCCTTCCATGTATGCGATATGGACGTTGAATGGACCATATACTGCAGACAATGGGATCTTGTTTCAGTCCACTGAAATACCGAATTGATCTTTGATTAATTTCGTTGCTTTTTACCATCAAATCAAAATGATCAGTCCTCGAAGTTAAAAGGGTCAAGAATGCATATTCGAGACATAGATACGAATAAGTTTCGTGTAGAATGAAGTTCAATGAAGATTGATGAGTCGAGCTCACCGCATTCCATAAATACCAGAGTGCAAGACGGACGACTGGCCTCAAGATGTCAGCGTCAGGTATGGATGGTAGCACTCCCTTGATCCTTGAGTGAGTGTGTGAATTTAGTTTTATGCCGCTTTTGGCAATATTCCAGCAATATCCTTGAACTGATCTTTGTTTCGTGTTTGCAGTCGTCATTTGCCAGAGATAAGACTTGGTGGTGTAATCGATATTGACCGTTTGTGTCTTTGCCATCTTACGCCAAAATATTACAGCGATATGACTGCGGCATGTTTATAATCGAGTCGGGACAAGGCACCCAGTGATTGACATCATGAGCAACAACCCACGATGTCCGGTAGATTAATGCTTAGTCTCTCAATATATATAATCTTGATAATAACAAACAAATCCATTTAACAATCCTATTTAAATTGAAAAGGGACCCAGGCAGACCACAGATTAAGAACCTGTGGAAATCTAGACTTGCTTCATTTAGGGCTTTAGTATTGAAGAGAGGGTTGGGCAGTAGGGAAATTCTTGTGGTTCAGGGACTGTGAGACAGACTAGATGCCCGGTACGATGACACACAATCAACCAATTACCACACTTAGATCTGCACAAATCGCTGGTAGAACCGACATCTCGTTATATGGGTCTTGTGTTCGGAGGCTGCGGTAGTGTACATGCTAGATCATCTGTATTTTACTTGGCGATCGATTTCGGGTTTACCACTTTAGTGGCAGTGAGTGAGTATATTTTTACGACGCTTTTAGCAACATTCCAGCAACATCGCGGCGGGGGACACCAGAAATGGACTCCACACAATGTACCCAGTGGGGAATCGAACCCGGGCCATCGGCGTGACGAACGTGACGAGCAAACGCTTTAACCACTTGGCTACCCGCCCCGTAGAGGCAATGACCTAAACTATATGTAACTTGTAATGTATTACATTCATAACAATGTACAGTTAAACCTCGTTAATTCGAACCCTGTTAATCTCGAGATATCTCTGAAACTACATATAAATATATATTAAAGCTGTGCTTCGGCTCACCAGTCATTTTCCATTTCAAAATAATCCGAAGAGTGAACACAACTGTCAAAGCTGATGGTATTTCACTGTACAACATAGCTGGTAAAGTACTTTCAGCATGAATTTTCTGTAAAGTTATGTTGATCCGCAAGCGGATTGTTTGTTGTGAAATACTGCATTCAGCCATATCCAAGCCTCGTCTGTCTCACAGTCCCTGAACTATATTTCCCTACTGCCTAGCCCTTATGGCAATGCTAAATCACTAAATAAAGCAGGTTTAGATTTCCCGAGGTCCCTCTCATTGGGGCTCTTTTAAAATTTAAAAGGGAATATTTGTTACTATCACAATTATATATACTCAGAGACTAAGCGTTAGTCTATATTCCAGCTATACAGCGGCGGTCTGTTGATAATCGAATCTGGACCAAGCAATCCTGTGACAGCGCATTCATCATCAATATACGTCATCGAGATACGATAATATGCTTCAATCAAGTACCCGGTCAGATCCGGGTTAGAATTGATCTTCAGTAACTTGTCGTAAGAGGCGACTAATGGGATCGGGGGGTCAGGCTCGCTGACTTTGTTGACACATGTCTACGAATCCAATTGCGTAGATCGATGCTCAGGCTGTTGACCACTGAATTGTCCGGTCCAGACTCGATTATTTACAGACCGCCGTAATATAGCTGGAATATTGCTGAGTGCGCCGTAAAACTACACTCACTCACTCACTCACTAACTTCAATCAGGTCAGTCCACCCGATTCAGTGAATCTCACGCCAAGCATGGTTTGCTGTAAATAAAATTCAACGCAGATCTTCACGGTTCATTCAGTACGAAATTTCAGACAACCATATGACGTGTTGATTGCCAAACAACAGAATGTGTAAATCTGGACGATTTCCAGGTAGACCCAATGACACTGCTGACTGTTGATTTCACATGATGGACATGTATATTTAACAGAATGCCCCGAGGGTGTGACGTGATTGATTAAATTGATTACCCGGGTATCAATAATTTATTATATCCTTTCCAATGTGCCACCTCGCCCTGAGAATGTGCTGTAATGTACATAATTAATATGTCAATCAATCTTGATTAGAGGTTTAATGAGCCGTGGAGGTCAGGGAATGTGCAGGCTGGGTGAAATAGACAGCGTATTTCGGGTCATGCAACAGGCGTTCCTGTCATAACACGGTGTACATTTCACTGAAATTTACATCATGATGTCATTGATTGACTGTGAGAAATATGCGAAGCATGCGTGTAACGGCCGCTTGTTTCGCAGATGTAGCCAGCGTAGTTCAAATCGTTTCAGTTAAAGAGAGGAGTGGGGCGGCGGGATAGCCTAGTGGTTAAAGCGTCCGCYCGTCACGCCGAAGACCCGGGTTCGATTCCCCACATGRGTACAATGTGTGAGGCCCATCCGCCTTGATATTGCTGGAATATTGCTAAAAATGGCGTAAAAACCATACTCACTCACTCACTAAAGTGAGGAGTGGTGTAATATTTACGTGTATATTTAGACGTGCGTCTATTTGTGTGCGTGTGCGTGTGTTTGCCTCCTACGAAATTAATTCTGAATTACATGTATGTTTGGAGTTTGACGGTATATGCAACAACTGACATATGTAATAAGCTTCTAAGCATTGTCTGTGTCATTTAATATCACAGAACAGAAGCGGATGGTAGGGTAGTAGCGTAGTTATATCGTTCGCGCGTCACGTCAAAGACCGGGTTCGATTCCGCAAGTGGGTTCGATTTGTAAAGCCCATTTCTGAAGTAACCCTCATCGATATTGGTGGAATATAGCTAGACTGTCTGACTGACTGAGTTTGGTTTTACGCCGCTTTTAGCAATATTCCAGCAACATCAC
>VKKT01001836.1:14176-31280 GCA_008038995.1 Haliotis laevigata | reverse complement strand
TCGAACCCGGGCCTTCGGCGTGACGAGCGAACACTTTAACCATTAGGCTACCCCACCGCCCCGATCATATGAAGAACGAACAATAAACATATCAAGGATGAAGACTATGTTTACAAAATATTCTCACATTGTACACACAATTATAATAAACAAATATATAGCAAACAACGGAAGACACCATTTGATTTTTACGGTTTGATAATTCACATAATTTATCAGACTACACTATAGACCGTTCTTTTCCAAGTAATGTGTAGTGTCATTCAACGTTATAACATTTACCTCGCTAAGAGTGGTTTATAACCCAATATAATTTATATTAGTTATTGTGCCTGTCAATATTTAGGTTTCGTTGTCTCGCAGACAAAAATGACTGAGCTCAATTGAGAGCATATTATTGAAACGCAGACTGATCTATTTGAAAACAGTTTGGACATGTTTGACATCTCACTAACAGAAATGAATGCATTTAAACACGAATTGGGTAACATGTCATCCACATTATACAAATCAGAACACGTCTGCATACGTCGGTCCTAATTATAGTTGACACACATATGCTAGTGTTACAAAACTGTTGTCTATTTCTGTCTTGGCAGCCAGCATTAAATATGCAACGTCTCCGACTGCCTCTTGTTTGTGGACATTTCCGTCCAAGCATGCTGACAATGTGGCGGCAAACTGAAATGTATGCACGTCAATTTCACCACGTGCTTAGATCGCAATGTACATCACTTGTCAATTTCATCGGATTCCCTCGTCTCCTAATGAATCAGATCCCATCATCTGATTTTGGATAGATCGATACTGATCTATAAACAGAAGTGTCAGCGCAAATATTCAGTGACAAACAATGCATTATTATCATTAATACATTCGCGCGGGCGATATGAAAGGAACATATGGTATCAGTCATGGTAACATGGAATGTCAATTTCATACAAACTGCACATTCGATGAAATGTGAAAGAGGTCGCAATTATCGGCTAGGATCAAAGTGTTAATGGGTTTAGGATCACGGCTTGTATATTTCAACATTTTGGCCCATGCCTGCTTGTACACTGGCGGTAAAAGGGTAATCCGTCAATGTATATTTCACCATATCAATTTCACCCCCTGTCGCTGTTATTATCCATTGGCGTATTCGGTTACATTGACTGTAGGCATTCATTTCACGTCACTTGTTTATCATAATGATTTAGGGGTTACAAGAGTGTGACGGGGCCATTGGGAGGGCTAAGATCACTCTCCGACTCAAAACCTTAAATTGAAAAAATGCAGTACAGTGTTCTTTTACACAATGTGTCACCATATTGCTTCCAAATCTACATGATGCGCACAAAAAGTATACCTATTGAAGTGTTTCGTTATTCATACTTATTCGTTTCAAAATTGATTGAAAACCTGGATCAGTTTCTGAAATAATGCAATTCAATTTCAAAATTCAATGCAAATATCCAATTCATAAAGCATAATATTCAATATGTTGTGTCAGTACTTATGCCCTTCTCTGTCGAGATGTTTTGTGCATTGACATCCTTGAATCTTACTTCAGTGGGGGATAATATTATAGTCCACAAGCATAGTGTTTGATATCAATTTAACAAAGCAAAAGCAAGCACAATCACATAAAAGATGGTCCAAACTGTTTTCTTTTTCAGTTGTCAATGCTATCATGTTATCACTGACATGAAAGTATGCGTTCAGACAGAATACTGTATAATTATCCAGTTGTTATTATTTGTTGCTTCTACTCTGTCGATTTCACTTCGTCGCTGTCACGTTTGTGTAAATTTCACTCCTGAATGGGAAGCATATGATGTCTGTATTGCATTACATCGTTCATATCATGTATATTTGAGCACAAAGACTTTCTTTCATGTCTTATGTTACTGCTCTATATGGACAGAGCTCGATCATGTACAGGCTAACGGCGGTAAATTTCACGCGGGTTTCTTGCAGGTGCAAAGTACAATGAATCAATGTCACAGTCTGAAATGTACAAGTCTAATCACACACGCAACTACTGAGCTACTGGAAGCGTATTACGGCACGATTATCCACTTGAAATACCTCTCATACTCTCATTTCAACTCCCAAACACACCACTGTTATCTATTAACGCTTAACGCTATGCTTATATATAAACAATTGGTGTCAAATGTATAGCGGACAACGGGAGGTCTTTCACCTTGCAATGTCAATGCAACTACAGTTGAAATCAAGCACTTAAGTGTTTTTCGTTAATTTTGTCATTCTGTGCACTTTGATATATTTTGATTTGATCTATACAAACGATATTGCTAACATTTTCATTCAGTGTAAATTATCGGTAGGTAAAACATATTTCACTTCCTTGATTGATGAATTTTTTATTTACTAATGATTATATTTGAAGGCGTTTAAAGTGTCCTATTCTCATTTATTCCTAAAGATTATACAAGTACTAAAATCGATCTTCTGTGGATAATTTATCCTGTAATATGTTTAGGTCACTTAAACGTTTCTTTTTTTTCTTTCCAAAGTGGAAATATGATTTTGTAAAAGACAGCTTACAAAACGCATTTAAAACGTCATTGTTTCTCCTTGTTTGGGTATGTTATCGCATAACAAGTCAGCCATACCGACACTGAATAAATTAATCATCATATACGAAAATACTGTAATTACTAAAAGTCAAAGTGTTCTTCAGTGTGGTTGTCTGATAGTTAATATCATGCTAGATCTAGGCACCCTTGAMGAGCAACCTCCTCGTGGTGGGTGCTGGGTAACGCCAATGGTTCTTCGCCCCCGTATAGTGCTATTAGTTTTAAACTTTCCACGCTAGTTTTAATTCTAATTGTGATATTCTAGTTGTTTTACTGTCCTTCATCGGCAGGTCTTTTATAATATACATATATTTTATTTCAATATCAAATGTTCTCGTCACGATATGGCTGAAATATTGCCGATGTGACGTTAAATATTAACTCACTCACTCACTCACCCATGCTAGATTTACCTCGAAAAATTACTACTTTCCCTGGACACTCCCCGTACTTGCATTAAAGGACATTTGAACCAAACACAATTTTTAAAACCCCGACTGTTTTCATTTCAGATCAGGGTACTGATAAACTATAAATAACCTCCATTTACTTTTTAAGATCTTTTTAATAGCGTTTCTTATATTTTAAGCAGTTTAAGTCATTTGAACAGACAACAAAAACGAGAGTGAGTGAGTATGGTTTTGCGCCGCTTTTTGCAATATTCCAACAATATCACGGTGGGGGACACCAGAAATGGGCTTCACACATTGTACCCATGTAGGAATCGAACCCGGCATGACGAGTGAACGCTATAATCTGCCCCAATATCCCCATCAAGAGAGGAAGTGTTGATTCCAATGAACGAATATTTCTTTTATTACTGAAAAACCTCAAGTAGATGTGTGTCATGTTTTTTCTACTTTGGGTGTGTTTCTATAAGGATTATGACAAGATAAGAATGTCAGTGATGTGGAGTGTCATTTGTACATTTGCTATCTACATCAACACATTATACCACCCAGCTGGTGATTTAGTCATTGGCACTTTCCACCGTAATTATCAGGAACGTCTTGCTTTTAATGATGACAAATTATAATCTACTAATTATAAGATTACTGATGACAATTAAACAGAAAATATATGTAGTTAACATTCTTGATAAATGTCAGATGTTGTTAATTAGGACATCGAGATGGTAAGTTGAGAAGGACAATTATGACAGTAATTTGTCATCCGAGTCGGAATATTATCCTAATTGGTGCATCACAGTTTAGAATAAAAGGATATTTGCCCCTACCATATCCACCAAAGCTCACTAAAACACATCACCCTAACCCTACCCCCGGCCCCCACCCCCACAACCAACACCATTCATTATTAAGAACGCAGGGCATTTACAGTTATGAATTAGTAACGGTTCATTTATGAACGCAAAAAATTAAATATTCTTACATCAAAAATAACCACCCGGGCCAGCTTTATGAAACTTAACCACACAGGCACCGGTAAAGGCATATGGTCAATTTAAACCCACCGGCTTACTTTCAGTGGGAGAGCGTGACTAGCGCGTACCTACACAGACATCGATTGTTTGAAACTTGCTGACAGTGCGATATCGCGAACCTACACCGGCATTCTACCCGTGTGTCATATGATTTCTTTGTTGTTTTACGCCGCACACAGCAATGTTCCAGTAGTTTGACAGTCCCTGAACCAGTTTATGTTCCCTTCCGCCTTTCTGCAATAATGGCTTTAAGTACGCATGTTCTCGGGTTCTGAATGGAAGTATTTGTTTCTATCAAACTAAGATATATTCAGAGGCTAATCGTTAGTCTAATGTTCCAGCTACATGTAGGCGGACTGTAAATGGTCGAATCTGAACCAAGCAAACCATTGGCTGATATGTTCATTTGAGCACTTGATTTTGCTGGGACAGGTCAGCAAAGTAATGGCCTTGTGACCATGGAGTTGATCATATATTGATCAACGATCTATAGAGAAAAAGAGAAAAAATAATAACATCATTCGTTTTCCAGAGAAAAAGAGAAAAATCCATTAAGAGCTGCAGTAGATAGTGTTAGAACAGAATACGGACATAACGATCTCAAGACGATATTCCAACAATTACTGTGTAAACCTGAAAGATAAGTACGATCCTATGTATTTCTCTCTAGATAGTAGAAACCAAAGATCTCAAAGAACAAGTTGTTCATTTCATGAAATATACAAGCATTTTCCCATCTGCGTGATAACAAGTCACTGTATGTCGCCCTATTTAAATATCAACCCGTCAATCTTACATCACGACTCTCTCAACCCCGAAAAAACATATACAGTTTCTCCCCTACCTAAACAAATGTACAAGTTCACCTTATGTATTTTCTTAATCTCATGTTTCGGGGATAGGCACGCGCGTATTATCTCCCCACCCCCAGGAAACATCCCGCGCCAGCAGAGGTCCACAATGTTACGTCGGGGACAAGCTACAACATGTTGTAAAGAAAACAGTATCAGTCAAAATTCTCTCGCTGCGAGAAGGTTTTCGGTCGTTGTTGTAAAGAAAACACAGTTGTCGTGATTGTGTAATGTACGTTGTCGTTGACAGCCGATTAGTGAAGTTGAACCTGTCTGGGGTCATTGATTTGTCCCCGGGGGATTTCAGGGGGGTTGAAGGGGGTGATCTTTAAAAGGGGAGCGGGTTTATACGGATCAAATTCGGGGCATTATGGTAAAAACGTAACTTTATTTTCCGAGCGTGTTTACTAAGCTCTTAAGAAGACGGTAAGAAGCGTGTGGTTGAATTGAGGCGTAATCTTCTTATTGTAAGTCTTACGTGACATCCTTGCTTTGCCGGCTTCAATCCCGGGTGATATATTTCAATCAATAAATTAAGCAACACGTGCGTGAATAGAGCCAGACAGACCACCACAAAGACACCTTTTAAAATGACTGTTCCTTCGGAATTAAATGGTAGTAGTAGATCGCATAAATACCGGTAGCCCTGCAATTGCGATCTCCTCAATAGCGAATAGAGCACGGCGCTTGACTAACTATTTGAGGAAGTTTATAGGCTCTTTCTAAATGATCCGGGTTTAGAATTGGTCTTCAGCAAACCATGCTTGTCATAAGAGGCGACTAACGGGATCGGGTGGTCAGGCTCGCTGACTTGGTTGACACATGTCATCGTATCGCAATTGCGTAGATGCTCATGCTGTTGATCACTGGATTGTCTGGTCCAGATTCGATTATTTACAGATCGACGCCATATAGCTGGAATATTGCCGAGTTCGGCGTAAAACTAAGTTCACTCACTCACTCTAGATGATAACGAATCTTATGTGGATCAATAAAACTATGAAACACGACTGGTAAATCTACACAGTGAAATAAAAATAAACCTCGGTAATCCGAATTTCGTTACTCCCACCCTGCATAATCCAGACTATGCTATTCACGACGCCGAATCGTCCGGGATCGTAATTGAGAACAAATTGTGCATGCACCTAATTAAACCACAGTATTTGGATTTATTCCAGACAGTTTTAGAAACTGAACTACGACCCAGCTACACTTAACTCCGTACTTATATCCAGCTATTACAGTCTGATGTTAAGGACAATCAGTGTTCAGAAATTCTCAGCAACTACCCCCTACTGAAGTGGCCCCCTTGAGTGGCAGGTAAATGTACTTAGCAGGTGCCCGTGAACCACGAACAGAGCAGCTTTGAATAGAGAACGTGTTCATTGCTTGCCAATTTCACCCTATTGCTTATCAAGGAGATCGCGTTGTAGTCTTTTCAGGCGAAAGTTGTATGTATAGCGGTCGGATTGGCCTTAAGTGAGGCAAACTGAATGTGCAGGTTTCGTGTGTTAAGAGTGGGATAGCATCAATAGTAGGAATAGTAGACAAACGCTTAGCCTCTGAATACAAGTACTGTATCTATAATTTTGATTGTAACAAATAAACTCATTTAAATTAAAAAGGAGCCCCAGAGAGACCAGAGATTCAGCCTGAACTTGGGGAAATCATGACTTGCTTCATTTAGGGCTTTAGCACTACAGAGAGGGCTAGGCTTTAGGGAACATAATATGGTTCAGGGACTGTGATAGACTAACAACTAGTCTCTGAAATGAACATATTTCACTGAACAAAGTTCATAGTAAAAACAACAATAATATAATGAAAAGGAGCCCTGAGACTTTCTTCATTTTCCTGAAGCTGTGGAAATCTAGACTTGCCACATTTTCTAGACTTGCGTGGGCTTTCTTGGATATATTTGCTTCAGGGTCTGTACGACAGACTGGGACTGTGAAACAGACTACAGGAATAGTTTTAATAGTAGTAGCAGTTGAAGTATTGCTAGTAGCAGTAGCAGCAGTAACATTAGTAGTGAGTGATTAGGTTTGTGTGGTTTAACGCCGCTTATAGCAACATTCCGGCAAAATCACGGCAAGGGACAAGAGAAATGGACTGATCACATAGTATCCATGTGGGAACCCGAACTCGGGTTTTTGGCGTGACGAGCGAACGCTTGACCCACAGACCTACCCTTGCTGCTGTTACTACCCTTGCTACGACTAGGTTCTTCTACTCCTGTTGTTGCGGCTGTTCTACTCACTCTGCTACAGCTCCTATCACTGCTATTTTTACGACTGCCCGTGCTGCTACGACCACAGCTACTTATAATCCATCAGCTACTGTTTGTTACGACTACTACGCAGCTACAACTACTCGTACTTCCACCTCTAGTACCGACGTGGCTGCTCTACTACTGCTGATGATTATGTTTGCTGTCACTTATACATCACCGCTGTAGCTACTACTACTACAACTACTATTACCACTACTACTACTACGACGACCACTACTACTACTATTACTACTACCACCACCACCACCACTACCGCTACCACTGCCGCTACTACTACTACTACTACCACCACCACCACCACTACCACTACTACTACCAGCACTACTACTACTGCTACGACCATCAACTACTACGACTACTACGCAGCTACAACTGCTGGTGCTTCTACCTCAACTACTGATGTGGCAGCCCTGCTGTACGACTGCCACTACGACGACCACTACTTCTACTACCATTTGCATTTAAATTAGTAGTTTTCTTAAAACTAGTTGTCGACTTGTCATTACAACCAATCCGAACACTAACATTGCAGAAAACAATCATACCTACGCATGACAAGTCATTTATTCCCTTTCGGTGCCGACGTGTTAGGTAAATGTAATTTTCTTTTCAGAATTTATTACACTCTTCGGCCTTGACCGTTGTGAGACTTCGTGCAATTCAATTCAGCTCATATATCCACTGACAATACTCTTTCTTTCACAAAGTAATTTTTCTTTTTAATCATCTTTTTTATCAGTTTGACATCTTGATCTGATTCTGAACAACAAAGGCTAGAACTCACACCACCCTTGAACCAAACCGATTTCTCGCACTATAACAAATCACCATTAACAGGTTAAACAATGGGTACAGACACGAACAATAAATCATTGCCCGTTGAGAGGCCATATAGACTATGAATGTAGACTTGTAGGTATAAAGATTATTTATAGAAATATATCGCGTGGTCGCACTTAAAATCTTTGTTGATTTTACCCCCGATCGTTTTGGATCATTGTCAAAAGTTCGATTTCGTGCGTTCGGTTTGAGCTGAGAGTTCGTAGGATTGACCTACCGCCGTGTTGGTACAGACCAATGATTGTTAAACGTGTGAAAGGTGTACATGTGTCACGTGTAACAGGTGAAAGTGCAGAATGGGCGAATATTGTATACATTGAAATACGAAAAGTCGTGCTGGAATACGGAATAGACAGGTGCCGGATAAGACAATGTTTTAATGATCATAATATCGTTGTAAAATTTTAAGCCGGTTTAGACAGTGTGTCGGATTAGACAGGTGCCGGTGTTGGCAGGCTTCACTGTTCTTATTACTCCTACACAGTCGAACCCATGTGGGGCGGTGGGGTAGCCTCGTTACGCCCAAGACGGGTTCGATTCCACACATGAGCACAATGTGAGAAGACCATTTTTGGTGTCCCCCGCCGTGATATTGCTGGAATAGTGATATAAGCGGCGTCAAACCACACTCACTCACTCATTCCACATGTTTCCAAAGCGTCTGTGTAAGGCTAGGACTGAGACGTATATAATGACTGAAATTTGAGTTTAAGGGTGGGAAGAGGTAGTGGGTACAGACGTATTTGATCGTGTATTAAAAAGGCCAAGGGTTGGAGATGGGGAGGGGAGGGAGTGTCACCGTGGCGAATCAGTAGGGTATATCTTGTTTGTTTGTATGTTGGTTACGTCGCAAGTCGCAATATTCCAACTTTATGGCGGCGATCTGTAAATAATAGTCTGAACCTGACAATCCCGTGATCAACATCATGAGCGTCGATCTACGTAATTGGGATACGACGACATGGGTCAACCAAGTCAGCGAGCCTGACCACCCGATTCCGTTCGTCGCCTCTTACAACAAGCATGGGTTACATTACCAACGACTCCAAACATACAAATTAGCATTGAATAATAATCCATAATGATTCACTGATCACCCAACACACGAAATCACGTGTCCGTGATGTTGGCCTCGGTGATCTGACCTGTACCCATGTCAATATCACGGGACGACAAAATCACACCGGATAGGAGTGATATAAATTTACGTTATGTCAATTGCACTGAAATCAACATGCTGTTCTTCAATTCAGATCCTGTCACTCTGCGATGCATTACAACGCGTCCGGGTTGCCGAGTGTGAAATCGACACCATTTTCCTTCATAAAAGGACACGGATTTCCCCTGTCAACAGCAATTGACACATAATGTTAGTATTTATCTATTTATATTCTGTTTGGCGTAAACATCAAATTTGATTGGACAGAGCTGATTTCATATTTCCTAAGCTGGGACTGTTTTACAGAAAGGCACATTTGCTTAAAATGTAGTCGTATGTAAGGTTCCCCTGGTTACCAATCACCCTGCGGGTAATCCAGCGTAAAACCGGACACCAGACCTCGTAATTCCTTCTGTAAAGCTATCTATACTGGCCTGGGATCCCTTAGTGGGTAAGTATGGTTTTACGCCGCTTTTAGCAATATTCCAGGAATATTACGGCGGGAAACACCACAAACTGGCTTCACACATTGTACCCATGTGGGGAATCGAACCCGGGTCTTCAGCGTGAGGAGCGAACGCTTTAACCACTTGGCTACTCCACCGCCCCTATACTGGCCCAAGATCCCTTATATCGACGGATATAATCCACATTAGAATAGAACTATTACCGTTATATGACGGTGTTCTTGATGCAATCGAAATCGTGACGGAGAGAGGAAGGTTGGTAGGTTTTACACCCGAACACTATTCTGTGTTAGTGTCTTGAAAGCTGGGAATCGAACTCGATGATTCGTCGTACAGATTTAACGCTTTAACTGCCTGGCTAAATAACGAATAACCACTCTGAAATCCAAATATTCTGGTCAAGTAATGATAATGCTGTCTTATCGGTAATGCACTGGTCTCTATCGCAGTTTAACTGAGATTACAAGCGTAACGTCCAGATCAGGGTCGACCACGGTCTATCAGTATGGCTGTACCTGCGATTTGACCCAAGTTAGGCGATTTCGTTTTTCTCAGTTTATGCAAGCTTCAGGCAATAGGGCCCGAATATTTACTACTCTGAATGCATATTGTTTTTGGTCGACTGAAGTAATATACAACTCACCCTATGGCATCAAAGTGGGCGGTGGGGTAGCCTAGTGGTTATCACGCGGAAGACCCGGGTTCGATTCCCAACATGGGTACAATGCGTGAAGCCCATTTCTAGTGTACCCTGCTAAAATATTGTTGGAATATTGCTAAAAGCGGCGTAAAACCTCACTAAAAGCCATGGCATGATAAGTAGCTTTTACTCATTGTACAGTAGCAATCAAACACGGGCCTTCGACTTGACTAGCCAAGGCTTGACCAACCGGCTACTCACTGGTCATCACAGAAGGGTTAAAAAACTGAGGGTTCAGAGGTTGGGAATAAAGCTATATCACCGCTAAACGAGCTTTGACCACTCGGTTGGGGAACGCATATTCCTGTCTTCTGAAATCCCCATGTTTGGTAGAGAGTGTCCTAAACTCCACGCTGTGTATACACAACCCCATTCAGGACCCTGGGAACAGCTCTGTTTAAGCTTAATAGATATTTTCAATCCCATGTTAAGATAATATTGTTCAAATTCCCTTCAGAAGTTTGGCGATTAATCTCAAAGCTACTTGACAGTAATCCCGTACAGGGACAACACCAACCAAATTGATCACTAACAACTTTAATCTTAAAACATTCCCATCGAAACCCCCATAACACTTAAGATAAAATTTAACTTCTTATCCAAATCCACACGATCCAAATCCGCTTCTTTCCAAACGGACAGCTTGACCAATCGAACATCAGTGGTCAGTATATTTGGCTCCATTAAATCGCTTGACCAAACATCCAACATGGTGACCTACGAGGGCCGGAGTAATAAACTGACCAGTACATGAAAGACCCTCTGTCCACTGTGATGGTCAAGATAAGCGTTATTGGGAAACCATGGCGTTTATTGCAGCCTCCCCAAGCTCTGCTTTGAAGACAAGTAATTTCAACGCAAGGTTCAAGCAATAAATTAGCTATGATCATGAACTAATAATCTAGACCCTAGCAAGACGTATATATAATCGGCATAAACACTACGGAGGGGGACAATTTCGCAATTTCATTGGTTTGATAGTTAAAGACAGTTAAAGATAGTTAAAGATGAAGGGAATGGAAGTGGTAACCATTTAGCTAGTATTGTCAGACCGAGATAAGGTTATATTTGTACTAAATAACAGCCTAAATATATTGCTGTGGTTATTTATGTATTCTTTATCGCATATTTACATTTCATCCTTATCTGGGTCATCGTGACCTTTCTACTTCATGGTATAGCTACTCCATATACCTGGATCGTAATTGCTTTGACTTCAAATCACTGACGTCAAACAATTTCAATTATTAACTTATCTCTGTACCTTTTATAAAACGGGTTGATATTTAAAAATCACGTATTTTTCATTAAACAAGGATGACTGGATTGAGTTATGACGCTATGGGCAGTATTTAAATTATATCATTGTGTCTCGGTTGAATCTGCAGTGCAATCTAATCCAATGCAAATTTTAGTAGTTTACCAGTCTGTTGAAATCCACGAACAAAGTAAGATTACTATCAAGAAGAATACAGCATTGGAAACCACGATCGTTGAGCGTGAAAAAACCACAGAGATACAGACATTGATAGTTACAGCCGAGATCATTCGAATAGACACATGGCAAATATAGGATATTTCACAATAGCTGTAGTCACGACAACTTAAAAACATCTAACATAATAAGTTACCAAGCAAACAGCAGTAGCCAGCCTGTGACGACATTACTGTATAGTCAAAATGTATGTAGATGCATAACTACATTATATAAATCTGAAATGACGGTTAAGTGGTTTCCTGATATACCTACCCACTCACTATCCATAATGTTGTTCATTGCATACTTATACTATGCTTGTCTCGAACACATATCATCCCGATATTTCGAAAGCCTCCGTTGGAGACTCATGAACCAGGTTTTGGTATATTTACAGAAAAAAACTCGAATATTTTTAATTGACATCATGTGAATACATATACACTCCCAACTGAACCGTACTTTGGATGACTCGATGGTTTCTGAATTAACGATTTTTCAGTATACTAGTATGTACAGAAATGTGTTATTTCGAACCGTCTTCATCTCACGACACGTGCACTCCAAGTGATACAGCTCTCTTCCTCAATACATGAATTGTATTCGAGCGACTCGATATATCGACGTGAACAGGTCTTCTTCGTATTAGCGAGGTCTCAGTTTATTCAGGGAAACAGATTATTTCTAACTGACTTAATTTCACGAAATAACCACTCAGTATGGACCGAACTACGTGTTACATGACACGTCGGTGTACCCACGACTCCGTATTAACGAGGTGTCGTATTACGTGAGAAAAGTCATTTCTAACCGATTTCTATTAACTGGGTCCTAGGCTGATGCATCTTAGACTGCTTCTATTCCAAAGGTCAGAGGGTGAAATAGACGGGCCTAGTTGAACTGCTGTGCATATCATATGGGATGGGCTCTTTAACCGAGTTTTCTCTGCATAACACGCACGGTGCATTGTAAATGAGATATGACATCACGCATATGGAACAGTAATCTGTCTCACAGTCCCTGAACCATATTGGGAGTAGTGGGGTAGCCTAGTGGTTAAAGCGTTCGCTCGTCACGCCGAAGACCCGGGTTCGATTCCCCTCATGGGTACAACGGGTGATGCCCATTTCTGGTGTTCCCCGCGGTGATATAGCTGGAATATTGCTAAAAGTGGAGTAAAACTAAACTCACTAACTCACTCTCTGAACCATATTATTTTCCCAACTGCCCAACCCTCCCTGCAATGCGAAAGCCCTAAATGAAACAAGTCTAGATTCCTCAAGTTCTGAATCTCTGGTCTCACAGGGGCTCCTTTTAAATTTAAATTGGTCCATTTGTTGCTATCAAATTTATATATACTCATGCCAATAATGGTTGTCACCCCCCTTCAATTTTTTTTATTGGAGAGGGGGTGTGGGGTGGGGGTGTGGTTGGGGTGGGGAGGTGGGTGACAACCAATATTGGCATGAGTATATATCCAGGGAATAAGTGTTAGTCTAATGCAACATTAGAAGATTTGGATGTGTGTTGATTTCCAGGGGCTTTATCCAACAACCAAATTACAAATTACATGTATGTTATACAGAGGCTGGAGTCGTGCCCTGTTACTCCATCATTACAGTGTTGAACACTATTCGCCAACACCGGTTGTGATGGGTGATTACTGATAGTGATTAATGTTGGTTTGCTTGTTGTTATACGCGCACTCAGCAATATCCCAGCTATATGGCGGTAAATAATCGAGCCTGGACCAGACAATCCAGTGATCAACAGCATGAGCATGGATGTAAGTAGCTGGGAACAATGACATGTGTCAACCAAGCCAGCGAGCCTGACGCCCCGATCCTGTTAGTTGCCTCTTAGATAACCATGGGTTACTGGGGACCAATTCTAACCCAGATAAACACGTGCATGTGTTATCGCCGAAATCATACAATCGACTCTACTTTTAATAATTTTGATCATTCTTATTTGGATGTGGTGGTGATGACTTGTGTGATGCTAATAGGTCCTGGTAACAGACTGACACAATCAGTGTATGTGTTAGAGACTCACAATGGCAGACACGTGAAGTTTGGACTATTGCTGAGTGTGACGTGACACAAGAAACAACCAAAACCAACAATGACAGATTATTTGAGTTAACTATTAAATGTAAGTTTTAAACCTAGCCGAAGAACATCCAGTATTAACTTTCGAAGGACAGATAATCCACCATTCCAAGATGAGAGAATATTTCTACATGCATATAAAAAAAAAAAATTCAGAGAAAATGTAGTTAAGTGTAGGCTCCCTGATCATAATTTGTTGCTGTTGATATTGTTGTTGTTGTTGATGTTGTTGGTAGTGGTGTTGTTTTACGGTGCTCCAGTTTTTCCAGCTATTTACCAATCACTGTGGTCACTTCAAAGGGCACTTGCTAAATATGCAAAACTAATGGTCAGTGTAATGTACCTTGATCACGTCGGTCATGATTGTAGCCACCGGCAGAATAGAAGAAAAGTGCGTGGCGTATTTCAAACGAACTGAGAAAGGAGCTTTTGTGAAGATGGTGTGAAAGGCGATAGGACGTGCTTAAACATTAAAGCATCATCTCATTGATTTTACATAAAGCATTCAATGGCTTAACTATGTTCCCGTATCAGTGCATAGCGACTACGCTATAAACAGAGTGAAGAGTGGCCTAGAAGGTACATAACAAAGATGTGTATGACGGATTGGAGGAGAACGATCTGTTCGACTGCTTATGGGCAGGTAGGGTAGGCCAGTGGTTAAAGCGTCCGCTCGTCACACCGAAGACCCGGGTTCGATTCATGACATGGATATGATATATGAAGCAAAGTTCTAGTGTCGCCCTCCGTGGTATACTTGTACATTGCTAAACAGGGCACACAAATCAGCCGACTCACTCACTCAACCAAATCATTATGACAAACATTGCAGATTATCAAACATGTCCCCAAATCACGTGCATACCTATATTGCATGTTGTCATTTCAACGTTTAACCGATTTCGGTTTAAGGTCAAGGACGTCTAAATCGTGTGGAAAAGGTCCGAGAATGTTCTCGGTGGCCATTTTGGGATGGCATTCTTAGTCTCTGAATATATACACATAAGTTTGATAGTAATAATTCAATTTAAATTGAACACGAGCCCTAAGTGAGGCGGGAGAGTCTGAAGAAATCTAGACTTGCTTCATTTAGAGCTAAAGGGCTAGCAGTAAGGGAAAATGATGTGGTCCTGGCACTATGAGACAGAATAGGATTTTTTGGTATGACGAAGCTTTAAAGTATTAAAGGCAGATTCGATTTTTCGTGTTGGCAGTCTTCTTCATTGTCATGGCGGCAAGTAAAGCTGTCTTCCCTCACTCATTGTAGCTGTTATAATCTCATGTTATTTAATCAATGTCAAATGTGACATATTAGTTCCGTTTGTTTACAGCCATAATCTTCTAGAGTTACGTCCCCTTGTCTCTTTCTTTCCAGAACGTTGAACACAGCAGGATAAAAATCAACGCCTTTCGTTATTTTCCACAAAGCAGATGCTCACCACCCAGTCGTCATATGTGATAAAGTAGAGAGATGGGAAAAGAAAATACACGATCAAAGTGTTTATTTTGAACTATCATCCCCCCTCAAACATACCGGCTTTGGAGAACAGGTCCTCTTTCAAGCTATTAACTTAAGACCCGTCTTGCAAGGGAGATAATCTTTGAAGCAGCGCCCTAGCGATAAGGGTCGACAATTTCATTGCCAGAATTTATCGGAATCCGGCATTTGGTGGGTTAAAAGAGATAGATCTCGGTTTTATTGCGCTTTCCTCGATAGCGGTTCTACTTCAAATGGTTTCTTCGCCAGATTCGTGATTGTCGGGGAAGAACGCCGATAAAAGCACTGCCATAAGAAGAATGTATTTTGGGGGTAGAGAAGATCCTTGTGGGGAATTCACCTCTTTCATCTAAGTGTTCCTTCCGTGGAGAGATTGTTTGGTAAAGTGATAACCGTCCATCAAATCACACACTAACAGCGTAAGTTAGACACAATGATTGCTATTAATATATTTATTGCATTTATGAAAATGTAAGCTAAAACCATATGAATTATAATAAAATATAAAATGCATATATATATGTGTACAATCATTAAGTGCCTGGGGAGAAAGATATTCCAAATGTCGACGCCATTTTTATCTTTATACCTAAAAAAACAACCCCGGAAACATGCACTGAGCGCAATGTTCATAAAAAAACTACCCCCATCTACTGCTTGTTTAATTATTAATACGAAAAACATATGTGAAATCAATGACATCGTTCAGATCAATGATGCAATACAAACGCCAAAGTAATCGGCTTGTGGGCGTGATCATGAATGCTATGAATTCACCAACAGTTTATCTGATAACTCATGATAAATGTTTGAGTATTGTTTTATGCCGCCTTTACCACAATTCCATAAATTTCACGGCTGGGAGACACCGGATATTGGGTGTACTGCATCCAAATTAGAACCCGGCTCTTCAGCATGACGACAGCACGCTTGAGCCTCTGGCTACCCGACCGTCGCCTTTAGACAGACAAAATATGTTTCTGATATATATCCATACCTAAAAGCGTCTAATTCTTTATTTCCCGACTTTGCTTACCCGGACTCGACACACACGTAATATTAAACTGACACAAAACTGCAATTTTGAAGAAAAAATGTTTTAAATCTGTGAACGCTAAAACTACATTTTGATAAAGTAATTGATTATGGCTAGCATCCAAGGCAATAAAAAGAGATCAAGATGCTGGTTCCTGAGTGCCATTGTGTCAGTTAACACTCGCCTGAACATCAGCTCTGAAATTAGTCACGGCTGATATGAGGTTTTGTTGACAGTTTGCACGAAGACTTCAATGGCACAGACAAACGTGAACACAAACAGTGCATTGCGCAGCTAAATACCCAAGTGTGTCATTAAACTACTCCCGGTGATGTCAGAAAATGCCTTCAAGTGTATATATCAGATTAGTGATTAGACGTTTTGTGATGAAACTGTCGCACCTAGCGCACCTCTGAACAAAAAATACAAAGTTAAAATTCAAGGAGAGTGAGAGAGAGTCGTGGTGGAATGGAGAGGGGTGACGGTCAAAGGGGCGTGGTCGGAATACATATATACCGTTATAACAGAGGGCCACGTCGGAGCAGACACGTCTGTGGAACTTGAGCAGCAATAACAGAGAAATGTGTGTGAGACATAGACAGTGATGACAGGGAAACATGTGAGACACACACAGTGA
>VKKT01001835.1:55608-66378 GCA_008038995.1 Haliotis laevigata | reverse complement strand
TAGTCACAGTACTTTGTCCAAGTTCACTGCACGTTGCTGTACCCGCAACTAGGCGTTTGCACATATTCATGTGGCCACCATCTGGTCATATACCAACGGATTCGAGGGTTCTTGTAAGTGCACAGGGTTGTGTACTGTACACTAGGGGTTATGACAACACTGAAAGAGTCTGCACACAAAGTTGACTCCAAGGGTTTTACACACTGTCACAGGTGGGCTCGATCCCGACGCCTCAAGCTCCCTCGATCACTAGCCTGGCGCCTTAGCCAGCTCGCCCACCGCGCCCCATATGTGCAGTGTGTTGAGGGAATGAGGAACCCGCGGAGTATTTGGCTTGGATGAAGTCAGCTGGACAGAACAGTGACAAGAAAGGATTTCTGTTTGCTGCTCAGAAACAGTCACTTCCCACGTAAACGCCAATGTGTGATTTTGACTTAAAATGTAAATATGAAATGTAGATTATGCAATAAATTTTACGTGACTGTTACAACACCTTGTGAGTGGGTGACAAGCGTTGGCAAAAACAGGACAACGTAATAGATGATGGCGTGGCTAGATCCCTTTTCAACCGCTTGGGACTGTTGTTTTGACAGGTCCATCCATGGTACAACCCAAAATATGTATGCAGCGTAATCGAAAATGATAACATTATCCTGTGTACGTCTGTGTACAACCTCAGATGTATACAAGCTAATGTATCTGGCCTTCTTCAGCCTGATTAAACTAATGAGAATATTTACATTATTGAATTGTCTGCTTCTTTGGGAGGAACGTAGCAACTATGAGAACCTCTGTTACGAAATGTCATCCCAAATACCAAGTTGTCTGACTCCCCATTGTTTGTGGTACCTTAGTTTTGGTACCTTCCAAATGATTGACATTGAGAGAGTACCCGGATATGCTGTCATGCACACAACCCGTTTTGACACTCTGGGTAATGCAGAAGGCTGCAGTGTTGGGGAGTCTACGCAGTCTCGGAAAGGTTCTTGGCGGCAGCGCTTCCCAGGAGAAGTCTGTCTGGGGACAAGGGCCTTGCGCTGATGGCCTGAGATGAGGTTAACCAGCCTGAGTATACAAGGATCAACGAATTTTCTTTGGGCATTCATTATATTTTAGTCTGTAAACATAATAATAGTAATGCACTTGTTGAGCGCCTAATACCTAACCGATGCTGTTCAGTTGCCCGTTTACAGGGTCAGTGGAAATAGATAGGTTTTCAGTTGTTTCCTGAGAGAGTCCAGTGAAGTGCAGGATCTAAGATTGATAGGAAGAGAGTTCCAGAGAATAGGAGCATTGGCTGAGAAGGTCCTGGTGTCCATGGCTGTCTTGGAGTCTGGCATTGATAGTTGGCATTTGCTCTGTGAGCTGAGAGTTCCGTTTGATTGGTAGTGATGGATGGGGTCTTTGAGATATTGTGGTGATTGAGGATGGTTCAGGGTGGAGTAGGTGATGGATAGGACTAGATCCATTTATTGATAGGGAGCCAGTGGAGGGAGTGTAGTACTGGGTGGAGTAGATGATGGATAGGACTAGATCCGTTTATGGATAGGGAGCCAGTGGAGGGAGTGTAGTACTAGGTGGAGTAGATGATGGATAGGACTAGATCCGTTTATTGATAGGGAGCCAGTGGAGGGAGTGTAGTACTGGGTGGAGTAGGTGATGGATAGGACTAGATCCGTTTATGGATAGGGAGCCAATGGAGGGAGTGTAGTACTGGGTGGAGTAGGTGATGGATAGGACTAGATCCGTTTATGGATAGGGAGCCAATGGAGGGAGTGTAGTACTGGGTGGAGTAGATGATGGATAGGACTAGATCCGTTTATGGATAGGGAGCCAGTGGAGCGAGTGCAGTACTGGGTGGAGTAGATGGTGGATAGGACTAGATCCGTTTATAGATAGGTAGCCAGTGGAGGGAGTGTAGTACAGGGTGGAGTAAATGATGGATAGGACTAGATCCGTTTATTGATAGGGAGCCAGTGGAGGGAGTGTAGTACTGGTGTGATGTGCTGGTGCGGCTTCATTCTTGTTACCACTCGTGCAGCTCTGCTTTGTACCCTTTGGACCCGTCTGTTGATGGAGGTTGTTCCGGAAATCAGGGAGTTACAGTAGTCTAGCCTGGAGGTCACATAACACCGGATTAGGAGTTTGTCTTGATAGCGCCTGATCTTCCCAACTCGCCGAAAATGATTATGATATTATCGATTTCGTTCCTTAGTTTGTCATGACTATGAATGTTTTATATTTCAAGGGATCACCTGTCGACTTTTACTAAAGTCGTCACCGTCTCAGACATGCTTTTATTGAACATTTTGTCCAACGTTAAACTGACATTGTGTGATAGCGCTGTATGATATCACTATCCACTCACTCACTCAAACTCGTGAACAACCGGGTTAGAGTTGGTTATCAACAACCCATGACAATCATGCCTGTCGTAAGAGGCGACTAACGGGGTGGATTAAGACATCAAATAGACCCGTGAGGACATGGAATTAGCTTTCCGGTTGTCGTACGTGGCGACAAACGGAATGAGTGAGTGAGTAAGTTTAGTTTTACACCGCTTTATGCATAATTACAGCAATATCAAGGCAGGAGACACCAGAAATGGGTTGCACAGATTGTACCCATGTGGGGAATCGAACCCGGGTCTTCCACGTGGCGAGCGAACGCTCTAACCAGTAGTCTACCCCACTGCTCCACAAACGGGATGAAGCTAGATATCAAATAGACCCGTGAGGATTCGAAATTAGCTTTCCGGTTGTCGTAACAGGATACGAACGTATTCGATTCAGATATCAAACAGCCAAAACGATGCCATATTGGTTTACCGGTCGTGACTGATGTATCGACTTCGAAGGCCCGATGTCTTGGTTGCAAATTGTCATTGTATCGCATTTGATTTACACGTTAATCACTGGATTATCTGGTCCTGACTCTATATATTTTCAAAAGGCCCTCATAGAGCTAAAATAGTGAGTGCCAAATAATGCACCAAACAGACACAACCTAACTGGTAGGACATTCATAAAAGTGATTGAATATTTTTACGCCCCAGTCGGAAAACCACTCATGCCATCTAAAGGCTACATGCTAACAGATGCGTCAGGGTCGAACTAGTGGTGAATAGTATGAGCAACAGCCGGAACGTCGTGTAAGTCAGTTCTAAAGGCAGACAACCACATCGACGATGGACAAGGCTTACTTGTGAGCGATTGTAAGTGAGTTTAGTTTAAGGCCACTGTTAGCAATATTCCAGCAATATCCACGCTGAAATCCAGAATTGGATCCACATACTGTACCCATGTGGAGAATCGAACCCAGTTCTTCGGCGTGACAAGAGAGCGCTTTAACCACAAGACTACTCCATCCCCGGCTCATCAACGTGAATGTCAGTGAATCAACGCATTGTTAAATACAATACAGAATGATCATCTACATTCAGATGCGATACCGTTAAAATAATAAAACCTCCAAGTTCCTGGCAGCAAATGCTCTCTGAAGCTGTCTGTCAGGCTTACAGCAGACCTTTCAAACAGTGTGCGGAATTGTCACTGGCCCGCTAGCCCGTGGCTAGTAAAAATCCAGTAGGGCCAGTAAATCTCCAGAGTGACTAGCCCGACTGGCCAGTGAATTTTCATGGCGTCATTTTGTAAATATATCACTCTCTCCGACTTGTTAGGTTGCAATGCATTTCTAAATTATGCAAGATTATGGTCTGATAAAGATGCTCATCGTATTAGCAGCTTAATGATGGAGCCCGTATCATGCCGACAAGGTCTTATGTTCAACTATTTTTGTAAACTTTTGCGTATTTTCTACATTCAAATTTCGGGCTTGTGAATTATTTTGTGGGCTGCTAACTTTCAGGCATAGCTAGCCCGAATGTCTAGCAAAATTTGGAAACTGTTTCGCACACCGCTTTCAAAACATTTCATTTGGTTGAGAGATAACTGTCGCTAACACACACACTATAGCCTCGATTCGCCAAAACCCAGCGATTACAACACTCTGAACTTAATATCAAAGTTTTGATGAAACAAATATGAAGTTGACATATAATAGCCGCACTTTAATGTGACATTCAACTTCAGACGGACACCGTCTATGGATTAAGCTGGCAATCAGCTCCAAAGTCACAGCGTAAAACAAACCTCCTTCAACGCGGCTATTCAATATGTTTCAGTGATGGGCGCACTCCAACCTGCATCGGCCCATGAACTCAACCCATCTTCATCCCGCCAGATAGCTAACGAACATGTGGCCCCCATCAGAATCAATCTCTGACACGTACAAGTCTTTTCAAAGTTTGAACATGTATTAATTATCTATAGAGTTCATTTGTAGAAGAAACGAAGCGCGCTGATTTTGATTGTTATTTTGGAAAGTATACAAAAGAGATGACAGGATAATAATCAACGTTCTTGCGGAGGAAACCAAGCATTAAGGTCAGTGATTGGCGTACAAGGTAGAGGCTAAATTTAGAGCACAGATTCATCTTGTCAGTCCACGGCTTGTCAGATTATGAAATGTTGTTAAAATCTCATTTTGGATGGATGAATGTGGCCTTTGAACTTTCCAAAAAGTCCTTACTTGAAACGCGGTGAGGTGTTAGGAAAATGATTTCATGTTAAATTTGAAGCGTCTGAGCATATTTGGAAGGAAATGTTTGCGTTGAGCTTGGTTACATCCAGACATTTTGAAACGACCATTTAATATTCTGAAGATGGACTGGGATCGTGAATGGAGACTGGATAATATTTGTTTCACTTACAGCTGCACAACCCGATATTTGTTAATTAAACCCACGAACATCAATAATTTCATTTTTTAAATAATTTGTGTCGATGTATTTTTTACACCGACTTCGATTTTTCTGTTTTCAACAGAAGTTGAACAATTATCTTTTTAATCATTTTTCAATAAAATCCCATGCAACGTCCAGAATTTAAAATCACCAGTCACGCTGTTATACTAGTATAATTATATATTAGAATGATTGAGACTGTAAATCATTGTGTAAGTTGGGACAATCGTTGACATATATATCATTTCCGCGATTGTTTGTTTGTTTGTTGATTGTTGTTTAACTTATCAACATTACAGCCACATGATAGCAGTTTGTAATAGATGAATCTTGATTAGACAATCCAGTGATTGACATCATGACCATTAATCTAAGAAGCTTGGTTACAATTCCTCATGAACCAAGTTACCAAGCTCCACCACCAGCGAGAATGAACGCCAAACGCCAAAAATATGATAAACTATCGAGTTACGACAGGTCGTACCTTTACGAATGCGTTGTTGATCGGTTCCCAGGGGGTGCATACTGTCAGCATATTGGAAATGAATTCATATTCATGTGGGGGGAATATCCCCAAGACTTTTGCAACCCTGGATAAACCCACGAGCGCGGGTTTGGGATGACAGGCTAAAGCTCAATTTAGTCAAATCATCGTAGGTATCTTCCAACGTAATTTTGACTCCAACTCGAGCAGTTTCGAGCGCTGAAATAAGGCAAAACGTGATTGGTTGACGCCGGATTAATTATCCAATGAGAATTATCGTTAGTGGGTATCGTCAAGTTGACGATGGATTTCACATTTAAAAAGCCGACTTTGAGATTTAAACGAAATGTGATGTTTTTACTTTTATGAAGGATCAAAAATGATCGAATCCAGGGTCGAATATCGAAAATCGAAAATCGAATCGAATCGAAGTTTGGGTGAATCGTTGCAGCCCTAGGCGTAATGCGGAACCTTTAGACGAAAGTTGTGCCTGTTCCCCTTGAGAGACATAAAGGTCAGTTGATCCTACAACGAGAAGAAACACAAAGTATTGCTGCGCCTCGGATAGGCGGGTTGTACGTGCCCCGAATAGCCAGATAATATGAGTATCTTTTAGCAATGTTCCAGCAGTATCACTTCGGGGACACCAGAAATGGGCTTCACACACTGTACCCATGTGGGGAATCAACCCGGGTCCTCGGCGTGACGAGCGAACGTTTTATTACCACTAGGCTACCCTTCCTCCGAGGCAAAGCTTCAATGGCTGAGATGACGTCATCGCCTCGCTTACGCTCTTAATATCAACCACTGGATCACCTGGCCAAGACCATGTATTAAAACTGAGATTTTAGAGTTAGCAATCCCAAGACACATTCTATAGTCTTGAAAGGAAAACCTCAATTTCTTAAACAAGACACGTCTTGGCCGAAACAAGCGAACCATTGATTATATATGCAAATACTCTACTATTAGGAAGGCCAACGGGATTTCCAGGAAAGCTTTTCAACAAATTATGGCCCAGTTACTCAAACAACTAAGTGCTTTGATCACGATCTGTGTTGACCAACAGCGATCTCTGATGACCATCACTGAAAGGTCACGTAGGCCTAATTGAAACATCGGCCACTCTGGCGCGACCCGAGGCCCAGTTGAATGATTTAAGATTTATTCAACAACTTCTAGATGTAAAGTCAATTCAATACGTCGATATGTGGTCGATAGAGCTCTGCCGTGAAAAAGTGACCTGTTGATGTCAACGCAGGTTGTATAAAGTGCAGTGAAACGTTTGTCGTTGATGGTTAATTCGTCCAAATTTATTAAATATTTTAAAGACAGGCTTTTCTCTTTGTCCTAGTTGTTTGTTATAAAACGCCACTTTCTCTGTGTAGCTGTAAATAATCGAGTTTGGACCAGCCAATCCAGTGATCAACATCATGAGCACCGATGTACGCAATTGAGATACAAATGAAATGTGTCAACCAAGTCAGTGCACCTAAATAAATAATCGAGCTTAGTCCAGACAATCCAGTGATCCAGTGGTCAACATCTTGGACATCAATGTACGCAATTGAGATAAGATGACATGTGTCAAGCAAGTCAGCGAGCCTAAATAAATAATCGAGCTTAGTCCAGACAATCCAGTGATCCAGTGGTCAACATCTTGGACATCGATGTACGCAATTGAGATACGATGACATGTGTCAAGCAAGTCAGCAAGCCCAAATAAATAATCGAGCTTAGTCAAGACAATCCAGTGATCCAGTCGTCAACATCTTGGACATCGATGTATGCAATTGAGATACGATGACATGTGTCAACCAAATCAGTGAGCCTAAATAAATAATCGAGTATTGACCAGACAATCCAGTGATCCAGTCGTCAACATCGATCCTGACACCCCGCCCCACCCCCCACCCCTCCCCCTTTCCTTCCCCGTTAGTCGCCTCTTAGCCTCTTACGACAAGCATGGATTGCTGAAAACCGGGTATCTTTTTGTCGTGAACGCTGGCCGATATAACAGTACAAAATAGTGTTGCTCATTCTGAAATAGCAACACTTTCATATCAACGTTGATCCCATGCCATACAGAGAACTCGTTCAAGAGCCTCTCAACGGTGTTTCGATCAAAGCACCCCCTGGAGATGACGACTCATCAGCTGTAATAGGTATTAATGTTCTGAACTAGTTTTGGAAATACCAAGAGTTGAAATTTGTATACATCTGAAAGGTTAAAATAACGTTTTCAAAAATGATGCACCGAGAATATGCAAATATGATCAATTAGCGAACTGATAACTCTCCATTATATCATCAAATCTTTTTTCAGTGTATTTCTATATGTCAGGAATTGGAGCTGCGAATGACCTGAGAATAACTGCTAATGTACATGAGAGCGGTAGCTTTGAAAATGGTTGATATCCCTTCGAAAACAAACACCGGAAGAGGTTTCATGGGAGCCGCCATATTTTTTTAAACCGCGTTCCAGTTTTGGGCGTTTTTTTGGTCCGGTCTGATAGTCTTTATTGAAAGTTCACACC
The DNA here is from genome assembly GCA_008038995.1 of Haliotis laevigata. Lineage (NCBI taxonomy): Eukaryota > Metazoa > Mollusca > Gastropoda > Lepetellida > Haliotidae > Haliotis > Haliotis laevigata. Next base: position 58,553 of record VKKT01001835.1, on the reverse strand, counting down.
CGATGGCCCAAGGTTCACGTATTTAGAGGTAAACGAGTGAGTGAGTGACTTTAGGTTTACGCCGCTTTCAGCAATATTCCAGCAATATCACGGCCGGGACACCAGAAATGAGCTTCACATGTTGTCCCAATGGTGGAATCGAACCCGGGTCTTCGGTATGACGAGCGAACGCTTTAACCGCAAGGTTACCCCAGCGCCCAAGAAATAAACGAAGAAATGAGACAGTGGCATATAGTTTGCATATTTCATGATTCGTAGTAAATTGAAGGTTGTACTATAAACCCCCCTAGTTGTACTATAAACTCCTGTGTTGTACTATAAAGCTCTTCGGTCGATAACTTGGAGAAGTGAAATGTGGAAAAAAACTGAGATTGAAAATTAACCGTTTAAGAGAAACGGTACCACACATAAAGAAAAGCCCGGAATGTAACAGACAGACTGCCATCACAGAGTAGCAGTTAACGTGGTGTTTTTTTCCGGAATATCGACATTCCGAGGATTGCTGTTATATAGAGATTATTACACGAGCAAGTGTGTCATACGACTTATACGAAACGAGAGTGAAAAGATTTTGTCTTGCCCGTGCGAGACCGAGGGCAATTCCTAATTTTGCACAAGTTTCGTACAGGTCATATGGCACACCTGCTCGAATGTAATAATTTCTTTATTATCCATTTTATTCATGTCCATTTGTGTAGTAAACACGGTAAGCAAGTATGACGGCCCTGTTCACTGCAATTTTTGGTGTCCTAAAAGCGGGGTAAAACTACACTCACTCACTCACCACCCTGTTCATTGACGTCACGTTCAATTGTTTAATGACGTCACAGACTACGAAATACAACAATGGTTGCTAGGCTAAAGTGATATGGTCAACGTATGGGTAGTTGCATACTAATCTCGTACGTCACACGAGTGTCGTATCGCGTTGACCTGTATCGTTACGACTTGACATGAGATTCTAACGATTTGATTGGATAACCGATGACCTCTCAATTAGGTCACGTTGTGACGGAACTACTTGTCCATTCAAAACAAACACATGAATTCATTCATTCTACAAATTATATGCATTGTGGGAATGCAAACATTGCGAACGTTGCTGTGTCGCTGTTTAATTGTGAGTCGAACGGAGACATTATATCCGTCGAAAAACATAAACGCAAAGTTTCCGCCAGTGATGTTAGCCGAGTGAAGCAAGTGCAAACCAAGAAACGGGGTGCTACGGAGTAGTTTAATGTAGGANGCTGTACGAGGCGATGACAACTGACATGCATCGTGACGTCGGTTACCAAGGGGACAGACGAGAATGGCTTAGTGACGTCAATACTGTGTCGTCATGCAAAAATGACTACAGAACAAAATTCTTCCGCAACCTCTTTATGAAACCGGTTTCGGTATTAACCATAACAATAACAAACATACACTATTTTGTCAATTTAATGCTTCTAAGACGTGGGTAATAAATAAAATACCACACTCGGTCTCATTACATACGCATTATACGAAACTCGTGACCTTCCTATGGTTTCAAACCTCGCTTTCGGTCGGTCAGATACCATAGGAAGGACACTCGTTTCGTATAATTCGTATGTAATGAGACCTCGTGTAGTATTCTCTATGTATGACAATGGTTATGATTCACAATATGGGCAATAAAATTTCATAATACTTCTTGGCAAAAGCAGCTTTGTGTACGCTCATGACATAGCAGCGAAAGGAATGGAACTTGTTCTACAACGATCGCAGTACTAAGCATATAGTTTGGCTGGATTTGACAGTTGCTCGTGGGATGATGTAAAGCCAACTAGGGTCCATGATGGTCGCAAAGGTACCGTTCCCATGGTCCCTTCTATGGTGGTGTCCCTTCAGCTGCTGGTGATCTGTAGCCTGTTCTATTTTTAAAAGGAACGCATAGCCCATTGTAGAAGAATGTATTGCGTTAGTTGACGAGCAATTATTTAATGTAATTTCACTGGTGAAAAAGGTGACAATTCACACATGAATCAATTATAATGTCCGCCACATGAATGAATGGCAGTGTTTCAGTTCAGAAATCGAACTTGAAATAATAATAATTGATGCATGTCCATACGAGTCCGATGCGAGTCTATTTGAACTTGGTATTGGTATTTTCTCTTCGGTGATCTCATGTTTCAATTCTGTGCTGCCAACGCACTTATTCAGAACACGAAAAACAACAATCTTATATACGCCAATTCGCTGACAAGCCTTATACGAATGTTTTTTTTATTTTTTTTCCACAATATTGTCATTTGGCATTTTAACAGTGAGGAACATGCACTATATGAAATATTAATACACAGAACGTTACAATCAATACCCTGTATGGTTGGAAGGGCGTCTTCCAGAACGGAGTCAGATACAGACTTGCCTGGAGTCTATTGCATTAGGAATATACAGTATGACCAGAAATTATTGAGAATTTTAGGAATATGTTTAATTGGATTTCTAGTATAAACAACCTTGACCAGCTATCAAAAGTGCTTGGTTTCATTCAAGAGAGACAACTCCGTTAATCATTTTCAATAGATTGTGAAGAGTTATCCCCCTCTGTTTACTTGCTAGTAGACGACATTTTCAGTGACCCTCAGTATGGATCGTTTAGAGAAGAGGAAGTTGATTTTAGAGTATTATAACAAGGACATCAGATCAGCTAAATTGATTTCAAGTAGAACAGGCATCCCTTTGTCCACTGTTTATCGTGTTTTGAAAATTATTGCAAATGGATATGGCCCTGAGCATCAGGGAGGCGCAGGTAGGCCCAGAAAATTGACTGTCGGTGACAGGAGGCGGCTTGGTATTCTTGTTTCTAAAAACAAACGAAGGAGTTTAGAAAACTTAAGGCAGGAAATGATTGGGAGAGGTACTGTGGCTGTCTGTAAGGAGACAATTAGAACTGAGCTGCATGCAATGGGTTGGCA
>VKKT01001834.1:101439-118074 GCA_008038995.1 Haliotis laevigata | reverse complement strand
TCAGCGAGCCTGACCACCCGATCCCGTTAGTCGCCTCTTATGACATGCATGGGTTACTGAAGGCCAATTATAACCCGGATCTTCACGGGTTGACAGTTTCTGACTCCCCAGTTACATAAATGATGTCTATCAATACATTTAGTTATTTATTTAACATTGTGTTTTCGTGTGTTTAGGTGAATAATTGACTTCCCTTTGCATGTGTTAGTGTCCGGGTTCACCAGTGGGCCAGAATGTCTAGTGTCGTCCCTATTTGATAGTGATTGATTAAATCAAGACTATGATATAGTCGGAATCGTAAAATAGAAATATGACAATGAAGACGGTTTGGGCGTTTTCATTTAGATGCTAACCACTTTGGTGAAATCCACACGCACAGATATGATGTAGACAAACCACGAACGATAATCAGGGTGAATTAATCTAGGATCTGTATTAAACTGTACGTGAATAGACATGTCTGCCGCGATCGACCGAACCTTCCCAGTTCAATTCAAGGCGTCACCATCGCGTGAACCCCAGATACGGCCGGGCAAATAAACAACTGGAAAATGACTAAGCTTACTCTTGATAATCCCTGATGGTTCAGTATTAATGGGTACAGTCTGTAGACCGTAAAAATACTCAACTTTAATCACAGTGTATGTAATGCATCTTCTTCAATCGATCGAGTGTCAGCTTCCCGTCAGTCCGCAGTGGTTCTTCGGCTGGTCTAGACACCTTGGCAGACAGTTGTATTAACTATTCAAAGTGTGTTGAAACGAAACCAAAAGGTGGGAAATAAATAATATATGGCCTGGACTTTAGATTTTAGCCTGTTCGTGATCTGGTAGTAGGGTGTAGGACGTTGAAAATGAACATGTGAAATCTGTTCTTCATCATCTTTGTAGCTTCCTCAATCGACGGGCTCAGTTGCAATAACGCAATGCATTTCCGAACATCAACTTTTCACAACGATGTGGGATCGTTTTGATCTACATGGGCCGTATTTGACTTCCTAATTTTCCATAATTTAAGTTGTATTTTGTCGAGTCAGGTATTTTCTGCTCACTTCTGCTATTCTGAGTACGTTAGTATTGACCAATCACCGTTGTTGTTGTCGTCGTTGTCGTCGTTGTTGTTGCTGCTATGGCTTCCCCACTGCTGTTGTCATTATGAACCGATCAGCTGACCTAACACTGCTGTTGTCATTATGAACTGATCAACTGACCTAACACTGCTGTTGTCATTATGAACCGATCAACTGACCTAACACTGCTGTTGTCATTATAAACCGATCAACTGACCTAACACAGCTGTTGTCATTATGAACCGATCAACTGACCTAACACTGCCCTTGTCATTATGAACCGATCAACTGACCTAACACTGCTGCTGTCGTTATGAACTGATCAACTGACCTAACAATGCTGTTGTCATTATGAACCGATCAACTGACCTAACACTTCTGTTGTCGTTATGAATCGACTCACTGACATATCACTGATGCTGTTGTTGTTGCTGTTATCAATCAGCATAATGGCCGATAACGTTTGTTGTCGTTGTAAACGGACCGACAGAGACATCACTGCCGTTGTCGTTGTGAACTAACATATTGCTGCTGTTGGTGTTAACAACCTACTGGCCGACAACGTCTGTTGTAAATGGACCCACTGACTCATAACAGCTGTTGTTGTGAACTGACCATCACAGTTGCCGCTGCTGCTGTTGTTGTTGTTGACCAATCTACTGGCCGATCACTTCTGTTGTCGTTGTAAACTGACCGACTGACTCATCAGTCTGACCCAATAGGTGAGTGCCGACAAATCAGCAACGACATTGATGTCAACCGACCCACTGCCCCATCACTGTCCTTGCCATCAACCTAATCAAGTTATTGTGTTGATCGACCAACCAAGTCCTCACGGCTGTTGTTTGAACCGACCCAGTAACTCAGCACAGCCTTGGATGTTTACAGGCCACAAGATGAATGACATGAGTTTTGATAAAAAGTATCAAAGGAGAAAAAGCACGGTACATGAAGATGACTTCCAAGGACCACCGAATAATATTATCGGCTTTCCGAGCGAATGCCCAGACCAACAGGGCTCACTGCAATTTTCTTTCTACATTCTCTCAAATCGATATGATTAATATTACAACAGTAATATCTCCCAACAAAGATTGTAGCCGGTTTCAACAAAGTGTTGAAGCGAATAATTTGGAACATGTCATTCTGTAATACAATCAGGAATGAAAATATGATCTGTCTGAGAGCCGCATGAGTGTCCTGCTCTGTACAGGAAGATAGAGAAGTGGGAGCACGTGACACGCGCTCTCTCCCGCCTTCAAGTCAAGTACTCTAACTGTCGTCTGCTGTGTTTTCAAAAGGATAACTAACGTTTGGTTTGGCGGCATTGCAGCATCCCATGCATACTAGATCTCATCTCTGCAGAGGTAAAAGACATTATTTCCAAGTTTAGCACCAAGGTCTAGTTTGATGCTTTCTACATGTGTGATATGAGGAGAGGGAGGCGAAGCTTGTGATCAGTAATCTGCTCCGCTCATTCCTCAACTTCTGAGCCATCTCTTTCACTCTGTCTCCTCGCCAGTCTCGCATGCTCAAAGAGAACTTGCAACTTTCTGGCATTTGTGTCGATTTCTTCTTTTCAGAAACCGCTGGTTGTCAGATCATGCGTGACATGCGCGGTGTCAGCTTGCGCCAACTTTAGGAGCAGACGATATCCGGCTCTGGACAGAAAACCAGGAGAATTCAGTGGAGTACCTGTTACTATAGCAGGTAGGACAATACGGTATTTTCACGCTGTGTTTGTATTGTATAATGTATAACAAGTGTAGATTTTGAACTGGCGTATCGGTCGGCGTCATATCCTATCACTTGCCTCGAAGCCCGTCTCGGTAATTAGACTAATGATGTTTGTCTTCACATGGCGTATCGATATCTGTTTGCACCCTTCCTTCATAGGAACACTTCCAATGGTAACAAGCCTTCCTTGTAAGGGTATCAATTTGCTCATTAGCACACATTTTTTATGTGTGTTTTTTCTTATCCATGAAAAATAACCCACATTTGCCAATATTTGGGGAATGTATGACTGCATAATAAATGAACAAGGATTTATTACGGAGAACTTGGAGAAAGTTCCATACAGTCAACCATGTACAGGTCAACTAATCTAACGTGAAGGAATACAGTAATACAACTAAACAGTTGTTTGGTTACGCAATTAGGGAAGAAGATATTTTCAGGTGCCCGCTCGAACAATTTATCTTCTAAACTGGCTTAAGAGTTCCATTTTGTGTACAAATACACGATATTAAAACGAATGCGCTTTGAAGTGGTACAATTGTTTTAAAATATGTTTTGTTAAGACATATTTCATATATTGTATGTGTTTTCTTCACAAAATTCGAATTTCTATCCACCCATTTTCATACATCTTTCTGTATGTTTGCTTATATTTAATTTTACGCCCCAGTCTGAAATATTCCTGACGTTTGACAATGGGCTTTGAATTATCACTGGTCAGATATACCAGTGGGTGATATTGTGAGCACAATCCGTAGCAGTTGCGTTTCCATGACGGCACCAACTTTGACAAACCGGTCTCCTATCACGTCATACACAAAACTTGTTATAATTCAGGTTTAACTGTACGCAGTGAGAGCTTACTTTTGTATGTACGAACTGTGACGTAGGTTGCACCAATATATACTTGCTGAGGGGCAGCTCAGGTATAATGGATGTCCAGAATGAACATATTCCAACAAGCTCAAGTGATAGGAGTACTTAGATAACGAGTTTTGACACTGTCCATAGTGGATCCTTTTGTTCATGCCTGTGTCACAGAATGAATGCTTTATGAAATTGTACAAATGGCCAACGACTGATTAAGCTTCAAGATCAAAGGAATAAGGTACCAAGGCCACAGTCCTGAACGCAACAAGCGTTTAGCATATTGACGTACTATACATTACAAGTTACATTACAGGTTATTGTCAACGTGGGCATAAATTGTTTCATTTCAGATGTAAAGAACTGCAATCTTGGAAACTCAAAATAAGTTTTTTTAATACCTTTATCTCGTATTATCTGCGCGTCCCCTCAGTAACAACACTGATAGATGATGACATACCATCTGCCGGCGTATTGTGCAGTAGAGTGAATCCTTGCCAATCGTCGGAAACCCGTGGGAGCCATACGAGTCGAATGGGGATTGGGTGGTCTGGCATCTGATTACCTTGATCGCTGCTCATGCTTTCAGCCACGTGTTTGTTCAACCCGAGTATTTTCAAACCGAGCTGATACAGTGAGTGAGTATGGTTTTACGCCGCTTTTAGCAATATTCCAGCAACATCACGACGGAGAGACCAGAAATGGGCTTCACACATTACACCCGTGTGAGGAATTGAAACCGGGTCTTCGGCGTGACGAACGAACACTTTAACCATTTGGCTACCCCACCGTCCAGAGCTGATACATTCGGAATATGTCATAACAGTACACTCGCTTAGCCACCCTGACTGGTTCGCTCTCAGTTTCGTTCTAAATTTGTGTATCATATACATAAATTAATTTCCTTGCATGACTCGACCGATCCTAAATTGCTGTCGTCAACAAATATTATCATATATTATGCACTGGGAAACAGCTCAATGTTCGTGTTTTGCAACGGATTCCGTGTTTTTGCACCAAGAGCAACAGGGTGTGAGAGTGGGGGTGGGGGTGAACTGTGGTCACGTGATAGTTAAATAAAGTTAATAAACTCGGACGAACAGCCTCAAGAAACAAGACTGTTCTACAATATGGACTTTGGAATTGATACAAAGTAAATAGATTAATGTACTATAGAACGGAGCTGTTGAATATTCAGCAAGTTTTTAATGGGTTATTGATTAGCTATGTAGCCACATGTACCAAAAAAGCTGAATTGTCAGAATTAACAAATCCGTTGTATGCTGCCAGTAACGAGATAGGTCTTTACTATCACGCTACAGGGACATTAACCCATCGCCAGACTAATATTCCATAATCTCCCCATTGGAATGCATATAAACAGGATGCTCCTAAATTCTGTACATTTAACAAACCAACAATAATGGCAGATGAAATCACCTGTCATCGTGGAAATCAATGTGATTGCAATGCATCTTAGCCATTCCGAATCACCTAATAAATGCAGAAGCCCGGCCATACTGGCGGGAGGACGACGAAGGTGCTGAAATCTCGTGAGAAAGTCTCGTCAGCCACGTCATGAACAATCCGAGCATGCAGCACCGACCTTTGTTTCCCTGGTCGGTGTGGCCGCTTGGTGATACGCAATGGCATCGTCAATAATTGACGGCAGTCAAACATGTTGTAGCTGATATGTTGTATTGTTGTCATTCAATAATTCATCGCTGACCTTTGCCAGTGTTATTTTGGAGTCGAGGAGCTGTACTGTCCGTGTTTAGAACCTACACGTCTTGTAAACGTCTTGTCTTTGTGTAAGAAGTTGTATCATGCACAGATGCAATCAAAGTCGGTAATTTAAGAGTGTGTACTTGTGAATAATTGTATTTTAGCGTATTCGTTGCTAAACAACACGACTGTTAATTAATATTTTGTCTAAACCACATGATACGAAAGTGTTTAATGTTCGGTCGAGTAAAATCGAAATGACCCGTAGGAACTTAAGGTTCAAATAGGTCCCCGGAAACTATGTTGGTAACAAGAGGCCACCATATGGACTGGGGGTGGTGGGGTAGCCTAAAGGTTAAAGTGTTCGCTCGTCACGCCGAATTCCCGGGTTCGATTCCCCACATGGGTACAATGTGTGATGCCCATTTCTGGTGTTTCTCGCTGTGATATTGCTGGAGTATTGCTAAAAGCGGTATAAACCATACTCACTCACCCATTCGCAACACCTTACAGTGGTAATACATGCTATGTTCATGTGAATTTGAACCTGGGATATATAAATATAAAATCAATGGTTCCTTGGAATACGTAATATCCGTGTTTTATGAATGACATTCCTCTGCTTAGGTTCTGAATATATTTATGATTTTGACCGAAACAAACGATCCCTTTTAAATCGAAAAGGAGCCCCAGTGAGAAGGATAATTCAGATTCCTGAACCTGAGGAAATCTAGACTTGTTTCATTTAGAATTTTGGCGCTGCGAAAGGGTTGGGTCGAAGGGAAAATATTGCGGTTCAAGAACCGTGAGACAGAATAAGCTGACCCCTCAAATGGCGACTTCAGCCACGGGCCGACGTGAATTAGCCATAGGAAGATCACTAAGTGGTAAATCACGTACCCAGTCAATATCTAAATTAAATCCCTTCTTTCATATCTGGATCCTGTCCAGCATTGTCGGGTAATTGCCCCATGCATTGTATTTGGCTTACTTTGGTCAACTTCATTTAGCACCGACTGCCATCTACAGACTGTGGTCAGTACATCTGTTCCCTGATTGTCCCGATCGGACAAATCCTTCATCACACCTGTCTTGAAGTATCTGGGTGTGTGTGTACTCAACTGATTCGTCGTTCTGAAGTGCTTGGGTCCCCATGGGAATTCTTCTTTAGATCTTGGGAGTAAACCCGTTGGAATGAAAGTCCCGAATTGCTTGTCAAGTGAGTGGGATAGTGGGTTAGCGTTTAAGTGAAGCTTCATGACCTTATTAGTTCAATTTATTGAAGAGCGGCGGGGTAGACCAGTGGTTATAGCCTCGCCCACTGTGGCTACAATGAGGTCAAGATACACAGCAGCTGAGCATCTTGACCTCATCTTGACATCTTGACACTGATGAACATCGTGTACAGGGGTATGGCGCTGCCAGACCAACCATTATGCACGGGGCAACTTCGAATTTCCGAGGGGCGGTGGGGTATCCTAGTGGTTAAAGCGTTTGCTCGGGTTCGATTCCACACATGTATACAATGTGTGAAGCCCATTTCTGCTGTCCCCCGCCGTGATATTGCTGGAATATTGCTTCGAGCAAACCTAAATTCACTCAATCGTTATATTTTATTACATGAGCAACTTGTGCAAGTCTAGTGGTTGCCTGATGGACAATGCTCATAAGCCTGATGGACAATTCTCAGCTGATGGGCCCCATGCCGGACAGGGAAACATTCCTGCTGCGGTAAATACGTGGCGATCAAGCGTCCGTAGAGTGGGGAGAGGTCCGTTTACACCTACCCTGGCCTGTGGATATCAGCGAGCTGTAACTGTATCTTCTCCGGATAACCTGGCGCCAGAGACGTATGAGGAGTTGGCGACTCGGGATTAGCTTTACAATGAAGACGTCGGACTGATATGCCCATTGTGGTCACTTGCAGCAGTGTCCAGTTACATCGTCACAATGGTCAATCTCGCCGCCTTCTGTCGAGCTGCGCCTCCCCGGAACACAGAGCTGACCTCGTACACGTGGTTGTGTTATACGGTATAGGTGTTGCTGTAGTCGTAACACTATAGGTGTCCGTCTGACGGTATCTTGTTGGAGTCAATCTTCAGCAACTTGAATTAGGTGATTTAATTGATTGGTTGGATTGGCTTGGTGGATAATAAATACAGTGGTTTGTTCGTCAGGAGTCTAAATTAAATTAATGACGTCATTGTAATGCGTATTGGATGTTGTAGGCGGGTTAGTGGGAATATGTTAGTGTAGTGTTGGGTTAGTACATGCGTGATTATTGTGGGATGTTTTTGTTTTGTTGTTATTTATTTATTGGGTAGGATTTGTTTTTTGGTGGGTTTATTTTTTGTTTGTTTGTTTGTTGTTGTTTTGTGTGTGTGTGTGGGGGGGGAGTAGCTCTTTGTCTTACGGCGCACTCTTTAACGTGCAATATCCCAGCTATATGACGGCAGTCTGTAACCAATCGATTCTGGACCATACAATCCAGTGATTGCCATCAGGAACATCCATATACCCAATAAGGAGATGATGGCCAACCAACCAAGTCAGTAAGTCTGACCATCCACTCCCTTTAGTTGCCTCTTTCGTCAAGCATTGACACTTTTAGTCCAATTCTGAGACGGGTCTTTACTGCACGTTATGTTAAAGTATTGGATGTGTGTGTTCTTACTTACGGAGTGTTGCACTTTTGAGATTAAAGTTTGTAGTCGTCAGGGTAATATTTTGTATCAACTAGAGTGGTGTATCAGTAAAGTAAATGCATTATACACAAGTTGTGTTTTACAGATTTAAAAAACTCGGCTGCGCACTTGAGAAACACTATTACGAGGACGTTCAACTCTTCATACGGATGTGCCTGTCTTTCTCGCTTCTCGGCAATTGGCCATAGTTCCCTTTTCAGGAAATCACATTTCTGTGTTTTCAATGGTTCGTTGAGGTTCAGTCTATCGATTTATAAAGAACGCCCTATTACCGAGCTCAAAAACACATGTGCCCTCCCTTGTTTTCAACAATAAACTGTTTAAGGTCGGTTTGGGCATCTTGAGACTGTAATCAACAAAAAACACTTCTCTTATCATAAGAAATCTTTCCTCAAGTTGGGACCATTGTATGATTCCGACTTATAAGCATTTTTAATGAATCGTTATCACACAGTGATAAAGCCTGGTGTTCGCGAAAAGGTGAGCGTATTCTGCCCGACTCTGTCACCCGACACAAACATGCAAAACCAATTTAATTGTTCGCCTGAAAATATCAACTCGAGGTCGTATGGTACAAGATGGGTATTTCATCTGATATCCTTTTGTCTCACGATGCGTCAAATTAGAAATGGATCAGCATGAAACCGGGTTTATATTCTCAGCTCCTTGACGAGTACACGTCACAAGCTGCCATTTGTGTGGGCCGCTAGGTTAGTAGTCAAAACCTAACGGGTACCCATTCACTGCTGGTGAACAGCGGTATGTTTTAACCACATGCACTTCACTCTTACTTAACTGACCCTTCCAGATCTTTAGCAACCCATGATTGCTCGCTGACATGTCATCGTGTTGTGTAGACCCATGCTTGTGCTCTTGATCACTGGATTGTCTGGTCCAGACCATATTATTTACACATACAGCTGGAATATTACTGAGTACGGCGCTAAGCAAACACAGAACTAACTCCAACCCTCCCCGATCTCTTTGCTACTAAACCCCGTATTCTTTCGTGATTTCTATCACAAAGTGCAACTGAATTCAACCCTAAACCTAACCAAGACCTGTTTTAGTACATCATTAAATATAAAGCACTCCAGTGTTGGAACATTTTAGTGTAGGTCGTCAATGAAGACAAGAGAGGTGTCTTATGCGATCTAAAATAGCGAAGCAAATTTGCAGAAAGCCAATAAAAACAGTCGGCCTCTACAACTTCCTCATCAGATTTGGCAGGGGCAAAGTATCTATGCTTCAAACAGCCCGAACTTCTCTCTCAATATATAGGGGATCTAGATTGCCCTGATTCCTGTCCTGGTATCCCCCTTAATGTGTATATTTCTTGTAAACGGTCTCTGTACTGGGTTTACTGTACCGGTTCTTCCGCTTCCAAACACGTGTACACAAAACAATCTCTGGTAACACTTGAACTGTGGATGTCTGATATATACCTGTATCTCTGGAGCTATTCATCAATTCAGTTAAAACGATTTTTTCAGTAAAACCATATGTTACTCCGATCTAGATTGATATTGAGTTTAGACGAAAGGGAAGCACAGCTGACCACATGAAACATGAGGTACGGTACAGTTTATAGATATACGCTCTGGAGCACTCTGAACACAAACCCGGCCTTGTAATGAAAAGCAGACCAAGGAGCCTCGTTCTGGTGCGCTCACCTTGCTCTAACTGTACTCAATGATGCACGTGCAATACGTGAGCGTACCTGCAACACCGCTCGAATTGGGTAATTATGGATTAATGATAGATAAAACATATTTGCAGGCTTCAAGCTGCCGTTAATAATGAACTAATATATGCCACACACATTTATGTGTTGAAAAGAATGTACGAGTATTTTTGTTTTAAAATAACTTTAGTTACTCAAATCTAAAAATAGCAGTACAGTACAGCGATTGTGCATTGTATATCTTTGATAATTAGTTTCCGAGCTCTTTTTCTTTTTATCAGTGGGGCGGTGGGATAGCTACTGGTTAAAGCGTTCGCTTGTCACGCCGAAAACTCGGGTTCGATTCCCCAAATGGGTACAATGTGTGAAGCATATTTGTGGTGTCCCCGTTCGCTTGTCACGCCAAAAACTCGGATTCGATTCCCCAAATGGGTACAATGTGTGAAGCATATTTGTGGTGTCCCCGTTCGCTTGTCACGCCGAAAACCCGGGTTCGATTCCCCAAAAGGGGTACAATATGTGAAGCATATTTGTGTGCCCGTCGTGATATTGCTGAAATAGTGCTTAAGACGGCGTAAAATTAAAATCACTCACTTTATATCAGTAGTAGTAGGCTGTGTGTTATAGTAAGTGAGCGAGTAAGTGGGCGATGGTGTTCGTTAAGACACCGCATTCTTCCTGATATATTACGATGTGTCACCCAAATGGGTGTGTCCCGAACTGAGACAGGTATCAAACAGTTACCACCATGGAGTGAGTGAGTTTGGTTTTACGCCGCTTTTAGCAATATTCCAGCAATATCACGACGTGAGAAACACATTGTACCCATGTGGGGAATCGAACCAGTGTCTTCGGCGTGCGAACGCTTTAACCACTGGGCTAACCCACCGCCCCTATACCACTATGGAGAAACCCTTGATCACTAGCATGGTGCAGACCAACCTAGAATCATGTTTGGGTCGTGGCGGTATTCGAACCCACCGGCATAGATATCTGGCAAAGGGACACAACTCGGGCATTACCATTTAGAGTTGCAATGAACTCTGATGTTAGCCTGCCTGCCATTTCTATTGAAAGTACGTAACATATATACACACCTGATGTGCAAGAATTGCAATTTATTTGGACAGTATTGAAGGGGCTAATATTGTACCTCGACTCAACACTGGTGATACAGCAGGACTTGCGCGTAATACGCTTGGGTAGGGCTTACCGCCTCAGACGGGATTTGGTATAAATTCCCTCTTAATCGTTCACTTGTCATGCCAGTTTGCATTCCCTACATGGGTATAACGTTTACGTCTCATGGTATCCATTGTAAAGCTCGATAGGGATTCGGTGGCAGAATAAGTCCCAAGGTTCCCAATCCACAAACCGTTCTTAGCGCTAAGACATTCGTAAGTCTATGGTAAGCTATAGAGTTACGACACGTCGTAACGTTACGGACGCTTTTGGATTGGGGCCCAGGGCCTGTCAGAGCCAATAATGAGGATTGGGTGAACACAATGTGTGACCTTTTCTTCTGTGTATCATCTAGAAGGATATAACATTTACTCATGATGTTAACCACTTGATTTCCTGCGCAGAATTTAATATTTACAGGTTGCCATGATGTGAAGTTGCATGTTGCTGGCGGACATAAAACAATACTCACTCACTCTGCAAATCCTTGATGTGTAAGTACTGGAATTTTGCTAAAAGCTTGTTAAGCCTCTCATTCAGGATTGTTAAAAAACCGTCACGTGGAGAGAACTGAGGACATAACATGATTTGTTCAGACAAGAGCCATCCATGCAGAAAAGGACAAATCAAAGCATCCTCCTCCTGCTGACTTGAATGGCGTAGTTTTAATAGCCCAGTGTGCTCACATGGTCGTTTAACCGTTCTTTTACATTGTTTGCCAGTGCTCCGGTGAATGCAGTCTCATATTTCATATTTGGAAATGTTTCTTTAATCAATAGCGATGAGCAGTGAAGCCGCTCTGATCCCAGGCGTCATGTTTGCCAGAGTGTTTTTGAGTACTATTGCTGCATGTTCATGGATTAGCGAGGTCAGCTAAGATGGAGTGTTGTTTTGGTGCAGAGTAATCAGGGTGTTCTGGTTGACGGTGTTTAGTTGAAGGGTACCCGTGGGAATTCTGGTTAATGACTGCTCCCCAGCAACCTGTGCCGATCAAATGGATGGCGGGGCTCTTTTTCGCATCGTCGTTACTTGACGATGGTCATCTGGTTTGTCTTGGACAAATATAATTACCACTCGAAAACATAATAATTTATAATCTACACATATTAACATAACATAATCACCACCCACAATCATAATATAATCAACACCCACAAGGGGCGGTGGGGTAGCCTAAGGTTAAAGCGTTGGCTCGTCACGCCGAAGACCCGGGTTCGAATCCCCACATGGGTACAATGTGTGAAGCCCATTTCTTGTGTCCCCCGCCGTGATGTTGTTGCAAAATGATAAAAGCGGCGTAAAACCAAATTCAGTCAGTCAGTCAGTCAACACCCACAAACATAATGCAATCAACACCCACAAACATAATATACCCAACACATATTTACATAACATAACATCACTCAGCAACAATATAATCAACACACATGGATAAAATATAATCCATATCCACGATCATTATATTACACATGAACACACAAAAACAAATGCTAAACAGATAAATCCGACAAAATATTCAATTCACAGTGGCCGTTTCACCGAACGCGACCATGTAACGGTACTATCTATTTCCCAGCATTGTGGTACCACCTGGGCCACACACCACACTGTAGAGACTGGCCTGTACCACTGTATTGCAGTAACAGCCAACATTGCTGGCAATGACAGCCTTGTCTAATAAGCCTCTGTGCTTGTCATATTGATAATGAGTATGCGACCTGTATTCGATTCAATATGTATTCCTGCAACTGGCTGTCAACCATCCCGCCCGGCTAAACACATAGTATCTGTGGTCGTTGTTGTCATTGTCACACCTACCGTGGCTTCAGTCCTACTGTCGTTGTGACAGTGCATGTTATCATAGCAAATATTGTGTTGTACATCAACACAAACAGGCAGCCAAGGAAATGTGTTGACGGAGCGCTTTAGATTCATCTTGAACGCTGTTTCAACTGCAAATGTTCGTCTTCTTTATTTACAAATGCATGTCTACGTGTATATGCACACACAGACGCACATGTTTACACATGCATGCGCATACGCGCACACACACGTACTCACATACTCACGCGGACATTTTTTTATGTTTCCTTATTTTCAGATTAGGCCAATTATAAATTATACAATAAATAGGTTAAAAATAAAATAAATACCTAGGAAAATGCTGACTGCGGTATTAAACAACACCAAATAATGCTTTATACATCGGACGTCCTCTAAAAGCATGCCAATTCACGCTGGAGACTTGTTATCACAGGTGAGATCGCCCTCTCCCATAGATTTACGTGAGTGAAGGGAAGGGGAAAACTTTTTTTATGGATAGACAACTCCTTTATTGTAATAGATCATTTGTTTGATAACGATGTCAGGATCTACACAGAAACATTGCATCTAGTGCAAAGAAGAAGTTCTATATCCATAAAATAGTGTTCCTCGTCATCATACTGGCTTCTAAACGCCACTTAAAGAAGAAGAGTGAATGGAAATACAGAAACATTACGAATCCTCACTGAAATCTATTTTCTTACATATGTACGTATATGTATAATGTAAGAGATTCTGTGTGCATGGTTTGTAGAGTTACATAACGTACTAAATTATAAAATATCGTGTAAACATGGACACCACAACATTATAAACAAAACTAACGGGTGTTTCTATTTTTTCATGCAAAGAATATACTCTCAGGGACTGCCACATCGGTAATTTTGGATCCTGGATAAAGGATATATCACCACGTCATCAATTATTTCTCACGTGTTGTAAATAGCATACCGGAAGGGCATAAATGAGACTCGATTAATCGATAACATTTGTCGCGCACCTATTGACTTGGTTGCATTGTATAAGCTGCATTTACCCGTGACACAGGTACTTCATTACTTAGCGTGAAGACAGATCTGAATGATTGTACTATAGCGGATGTCGAGTACCACACCAATAGTTGCCAATGTTGTCCTATGTTTCAAAACATATGGTTTCTATGCATGTACTGGCATCCCCGAGATGTACTGGATCCGCGCTCCTTGTGTTCAGTCATCCGTTGCCATGTCAACCTAGTCTCATAGTGTCTTCACTACAGCCACGTGGCGTATAGGATCGTCTTCATCCTCAACATGCGTCAGCCTTATATTCACAGGACGGCTTTTGTTTCTGGTCTGCCGATGCATCTTCATCACTGGCTGTAACTGTGTCAGTGACTCAACGCTCCGGATGGTACTGCTACCTGTACTTGCCGCGTACGTGAACCGAAGTCTTCACCCGGGTTACTAATGAACATAATTAATAGGACAGATTGATTGCATATGAATAGACCGTTGCTAATACCTTCAGTGTTATTGATTGCCCTTGCACTGTTGTTGAGAATACCAATACTGTATTGTGTGGTAGGTTAATATTTGCCTCTATGGCAGGATATGATATGTTTGGTACCCTATCCTCTTTGGGAATCCAGTGTTGAAAGTGTTAAAAATCTGTATCTCTTATTTGAAGTACCAGTTTTTGTCTGATGGCTCCGCAGTACTCACTTCCTGGTGCCACGTTGGTCCCTCATTACCAGTGGAAGTCTACGGTACCCATAGTTTCCCCTCAATGGATCCATCACTAACATGCAATCTCACCATGAAACCATCTGCCTGACCTTAGTACCCGTCTCACCTCAGTGATACATCACTAGCATGCAATCTCACCATGAAACCATCTGCCTGACCTCAGTACCCGTCTCACCTCAATGGATCCATCACTAGCATTAGCAATATCACCATGAAACCATCTGCCTGACCTCAGTACCCGTCTCACCTTTGTGGATTCATCACTAGCATTAGCAATCTCACCATGAAACCATCTGCCTGACCTCAGTATCCGTCTCACCTCAGTGGATCCTGTATCATCTGGATGACTCCCATCTCACCACTAGTTATATCGTCATGGATTGTCATGGATCCCGGGGGACGGTGGGGTAGCCTAATGGTTAAAGCGTTGGCTTGTCACGCCGAAGACCCGGGTTCGAATCCCCACATGGGTACAATGCGTGAAGCCCATTTCTGGTGTCCCCCGTCGTGCTAAAAGCGGCGTAAAACCAAACTCAGTCAGTCAGTCAGTCAATCAGTCAGTCATGGATCCCTGGTACCAAGTGCACCCACTTCGACTCCATGTTAAATGAGGGCATATAGACATGACGTTAATGGAATGTTGGTTCAAGCTGGTTAAACACTAATAAAGTCACTCTTGCAAATCCTACCCTCAACCACACTCACTAACTCTCAGTCTCACGAAGGCACTCATTGCCCATCTTTGAGTAAAGTGCAGGTCTGACGAGAAGCAATATTCATTGTTACTATCGAAATATGCGTTTCAACCGTCTCACTGCAGTATCACGTCATTCCAATGTAGCAACGGTGACAGCAATAGCATCAGTAACAGCAATAGTAGTTGCAGTAGCAGAAGGAGTGGTAGTAGAAAAAAACAGAAGTGTTCGTTGTAGTACCAATAGACGTAGCTGTGGAAGCAGTATATGCAGTAGTAGTAGTAGTAGTAGTAGTAGTAGCAGCAGCAGCAGCAGCAGCAGTAGTAGCAGGAGTGTGGTCAGGCTCGCTGACTTGGTTGACACATGTCATCGTATCACAACTGCGTAGATCGTTGCTCATGCTGTCGATCACCGGATTATCTGATCCAAACTCGATTATTTACAGACCGCCGCCATAGTGCTGTAATACTGCTGAGTACGGCGTAAAACTAAACTCACTTACTCATAAAGTGAGGCTATAATAGCAATGGTAGAGCACGTAGTAGCAGTGTTTGACTCGACGGACCTCATGGCTGAAGCAGATGTCGACGTATACGATGTCGGTGTTGAGGAGGATTATTGTTGTCGGCGTTATGAAAGTGCCTCGAGACAGGGAGTTGCTGATGTGTGTAGTGGAGATACAGGCGATGATAAGACAGTAACAAACTACCCATCCTTCTATGTCTGCAACATCTGTGTGCGAGCTTTGCAGCTGAGTTTAATCCAACAAATATTCAATCTAATTACCCTTTCATAGATAGCATTTGGCAGTGGAACATACCAGGGTCTCGCTCCCCTTCAGCAACGTAAAATATACCTTTGCATTTACCTTACTTTAAAATGTTCCTTCTTACAGGACTAGAAATGTGAAACTGAAAGTTGAAATTAAATTAAGACTGGAAGTCTCTCCAGCTGTCAGTATGATTGTACATTCTAGTAGCAGTTATGCTTGTCTTTGTTCGCAGTATCACAAGAGGAATTTGCATAGTCAGCTAAACCTGCATAACATCCTACTTCGTGGCGCATTCCCCCATGTTCTGTCCTTGGGGAATCGCCAGGGGTATTTGGTGTACTCACTCCCCAGATGTGCTGAGGGTAATTGTGTCCATTCAATAATGACATCGTTCATAACTTTGTCAAACTTGCTACCTTGGAACATGCACGCTTCCAAGGACACATTCTTTTGTATAGCACACGTGTAAACGAACATTCTGTGTAGTCACAAACATTGCGCACCCCCAATACAGTCTACAAGAACACAGAGTCTAACCTACCAGGAACCGCGTCAAGGACAACCCGTCTACCCTTCAACACATGCAGGGGCGGTGGGGTAGCCTAGTGGTTAAAGCGTTGGCTCGTAACGCCGAAGACCCGGGTT